>JASANF010017802.1:0-68031 GCA_030248245.1 Trissonchulus sp. WLG1_4
TTTTTCGAGGCCAAAAAAAGGGCTTTTCCCCCTCTCAGCAGAGCCAAAACGGCAAAAGCTCAGAATAAAATCCTTATGATGACACTATTGCCGACCAAAACAAATGTAAAAAACATAAAAAAGTACCTCGCCAATAAGGATTTCTTGAGTTATGGCGCCGGGAAAAAAAAAAGACGGAAAAATCCGAGTTTGCGGGAGGCGATTTTTCATATCTCGGGTAATACCCAACCGATTTGCCTGAAATTTGGCCAGCATGTACCCCTCCCCCCAGGCACGTGCACACACCAAATTAAAACCAGTTTGCTTGCATAAATTTTTAGTTATTAAAAAAATTAATTTTGAAATTCTGCAATGTGGAGTGTCGTTCCTATTCTAGGGTTAGGCGCTATCGCGCCTACCCTGATACATATATATATATATATATATATATATATATATATATATATATATATATATATATATATATATATATATATATATATATATATATATATATATATATATATATATATATATTGTTAAAAAAATACGCAATCGGTTCTAAAAATACGCAGTCAAAACTGAAAATATATACGCAGTTTTTACGCAGTGCCGATTTTCAAAAAACCCTCCAGCAAAGTCCATGCATGTATTATACACAAACGTTATGCTGCATATAGCTGTGTATAGCCAATCGGGAAAAAAACCCACTCCGTTTGTCGGGAAAAAACCCACCCCAGTTTCTGGGCTTAGGGTGGTCCGATTGGTACCAATAAAACACCCTCGAAACAACTATATAATCGAGTTTAGAACTGGTTCTGATCATGTTTACATTTTTTATAAGGAATCGAAATTTCGACTGTTTTCACCTACGAAGCTTGAAAAATTTGGCCAACTTTGAACCATCGGTACTCCTCATGTAAACAAAGTTATCGAAATCTATTCAAATCCCACGGAGGCCATCTATAGGGCTACAAATTAAGCTAAAATGTTGAGTGCCACACTGAACCACAGCTGAGCCACAGTGGCTCAACTTCATGGGAAAAAGACCCACGTCGGGGAGAAAAAACCCATAGGAAGGAAACAAGGAAGAAAAAAACAACAAACACGAAGAAAAAAAACCAACCAAAACAAAAAAAAAACCAACAACAGAAAACAAGAAAAGACAAAGCCCACCAAAACGAAACCTAGAAAACGCCTGTGTAGCACAGCTACAGCGATTTACGCAACTCTGCGTGCAATTTCAGTAAAATCTTATTTTTGAAAAATTTTCACTAAGTGACCCCATGTGAATTTTGGGGTCAACTTTGATGGCTTGCTGTAAGCCAACCAGGACATGCAGGAAGGTTTTGGTGTGTGCGTTCAAAAGAGGAGGTGGTACTCTATCACATGCATGCTCAACATCGGCGGTGGCATGCTCATGACGTTTTTTATTGATCGATGAAATTGGGGTTTTTTTCCCGACGTGGGTTTTTTTTCCCGAATTGGGTTTTTTTTCCATGACTTGAGGTCAAAAATTTCTGCAATGATGTAAATGATACAAAAACGTTTTATGCTGTATTTTATGGCTTGTGGTAAGGCTTGATAAGAAAATAAAAAGGAACTTTCAATTTTGTGTATTACTTGGGATATGACCAAAAGTTTCCAAAACGGGTTTTTTTCCGACTGGCTATAATACACTGTCCGATATGACGTTCCCATCTTTTGTTTAAATTTTCTTGTCGGAAAAAATTCTGACACGTCTCCAGTTAACCAAATTTGGCCTAAAAATTGAAATAATCTAATTTTTCTGGGTGCTCCCGCCCAAAGACCCCTGCAACTCTGCGGCTTAGTGGATTTACGCTTGTAATGCATAATTAGGTGTTAAAATTGATACAAAAATTAAATTAAAATTGATACATTTTACCCCATTGCGAAAAATCGAAATTTTTTCCCGAAATCCCCTCGAAATTTTTTTTAGGAACGCAATATTGCAGATGGACGTATGAATGGAAATTTTGGTTAAAAACATGAGTATAACTTTCAGTAAAAAAGAACAAGTCATCGTAAAAAAGAACACTCAAAAATAAAAAAGAACAAGTTTTGAGCAGTGGTCGATTTGAAAAAACTCTGGACCAACGTCAACGTGCCTTTTTGCCCGAAATTTTGCGAAGTTTGTTTACTGGGGGGAGGGGTGCTACGCGACCCAAATTTTTTATTCCGAGGGGAGGCCTAAATCGCTGAGGGGGGCCAAAGCCCCCCCCCCGGCCCCCCCTGGCTACGCCAATGCAACTGTGCACGTGCTATAGAATAGCCGTCAACCCTATTGTTCCTTCTCGCAGGGATACACGTGCGTTCTCGATAACACGTGCGTTCTCGATAATCTTTTGCGTATGAGCATCTTGATTGTCTGCAAGTCAGCTTCGTTGTTCTGTTGCTGTGCTGCGACTGTTTTGGATATTTGGATTTGGTCAGCTTTTTCGTTCCCTGCGACTTCTCACTGCCCAGGCAGTCAGGCAACAACTGAAAGCCCTACATCAGCAGCATTAACCAAAAACAGTGGTGGCCAGTGTGGCCGAGTGGTTACGGTGTTCGATTTCCAATTGCAAGGTTGGAGGATCGAATCCCAGCCACTTGGTCATACGTAGTCTCCTTGAGCAAGAGATTAGGGCCACATTGCTCCTGCCAACCCAGCAGTCCATCCTCATCTGGTCGGTAAATGGGTACCACAATAACGTGG
This sequence comes from Trissonchulus sp. WLG1_4, assembly GCA_030248245.1. NCBI lineage: Eukaryota > Metazoa > Nematoda > Enoplea > Enoplida > Ironidae > Trissonchulus > Trissonchulus sp. WLG1_4. The sequence continues at coordinate 2,699 of JASANF010017802.1, forward strand.
GAAGGTAACAGGGGTCCGTGTAGGGCATTATGCCTTGAGGGGCCGGCCCCCCCTCCACGGATGTAGTCACTCTTGAAGTGGCACCCCTGACGCTCCAGGGCTTTGTAACGGAGATGAGCACCGCACCCGAGGACGGACACGCCAAAGGATAGTTATCTATCCGCGGGTTACGTCTTTACCTTTATTAACCAAAAACGGAAAGCATCAGAAGTTTGCCCAAGACCACGAAAATTGCTCCCGTAACGACATCCCTATACAAAGTCAACAAATAGTTAATCTGCCCTCCCTAAACCAATCCCTGCAACACACAATCAACGAACTCCAGCAGCAATTGTTGCTCAAAACCGAAGCTGCTGGTTTGCCCCAGTGCGAAACGTCGCGTTCAGGTCGTTTTAATATAATAAAAAATTCACTCGCACAGTTAGGCCTTCAGTTGGAAAACTCCAGCGACTATTATTTTTTATACACGCATTGTATAATTTTTGGAGCTACTACAAATCCGAACCCAACAACGGCGGGCCAAACCGCCGACTTTTTCAGCGACGCATTTTTGCTCTCCTATTGGTACCTGGGTCCTCTAACATCAACCCCTCGTCTAGGACTAGGACCTTAAGTCCTTAAGCCCCTTGAATCATGGGATCAAGTGCGGTTGGGGGGAGTATAGTGGACCTATTTCTTGGAGTAGAGCACCTGGACCTGAAGGGAAGCATTTTTTGTAATAAAAAACCCTATCCACAAATTTGGATTTTCTGAGCTATGACCCCATGAAAATTGCATTTTCAGTGTTTTTGGAGTGAACGTAGGCCAAAGTTCGAAGCCAAAAATGGCTATAATCTTTGTCTTTGAATAGTTTTGAGTGCGTTATGATGTTTTAAGGCATTGTCTAGGCTTAGTTGGCAGGATTCTCTAGGCTAAGCTGGCAGGATTTACGAAAATTTCTATTTTTACTGCCTAAGCCTAAGCCTAAGCCTGAACCTAAGCCTAAGCCTGATACTGAGCCTAAGCCCTAAGCCTAAGCCCAAGCCTAAATTAAGGCCAAGTTTGAATTTGGTCAAAAATTGGACGTTTCTGGCGAATTTGGCCAATTGTTCGGCGGGAACCACAGGAAAACCATTTGTTCAAAACTAGTCCAAAACTAGTTCAAAACGCTGACATTTTTGGACTAGTTTTGAACGTGTCCATTTTGTTCAAAACCAGTTTAAAAGTTTTTGAACTCGTTTTGAACAAATTCTGCAGCCAGCGTACAGATTTTGGACTAGTTTTGAACGTTCAAAACGGGTTCAAAATTAGTTTAAAATGTTTTAGACTATTTTTGAACTAATTTTGAATATTATTCTAGATGCTGCATTCGTGTTCTATTTTTCGCCATTGCTGTAGAAAGGTTTGGCTACATATATATTCAAGGTTTAAAATATACAATTTAACTATTTTTCTATTATTTTACCACTTTACTTATTTCAGGATAGGTTGCGTGTTGCTTTTGTATTGTGTATAATATCTGCATATATTGTTCAATATTTAGCATTGAATAGCTCTTAGGGCCTTTTCACAAAATATATTAACTGGATTAGATCAACTAGATTAACTTTATAACTCAACGTTGGATTAACGTAATTACATAAAATTTTGCAAGCAAATGAAGATTACTTGGTTTAGTTGTTCTGCAAAGTTTCATAAACTTTCGTCAATTTAATGCTTAGTTACTGAAGTTAATCTAGATAATCTAATCCAGTTAATATAATTTGTGAAAAGGCCCTTAGTTCGGGTTAAATGCAGTCGGGGGGGGGAAATAGTGGACCTATTTTTTTGAGTAGAGCACCTTGGGGGAAGCATTTTTGCTTCAAGAACCCCTATTTCATTTTTTGGATTTTCTGAGATACGACCCCCCGAAATCTGAACCCTCAGTGAGGGACGTTTTCGCAATTTTTTTCCGAAGCTCTTGTTTTTTCCGTTCCAATCGTGTTTAAATGGTGTCAGATTATTGTTTACAATTTTTTAGAATCAAAACAAAGGCTCTATCACCGGGTTCCTGCCAAAAAATTGGCCAAATTCACCAGAAACGTCCAATTTTTGACCAAATTCAAAGTTGGCCTTAATTTAGGCTTAGGCTTAGGCTTAGGCTTAGGGCTTAGGCTTAGTATGGGGCTTAGGCTTAGTATCAAGCTAAGGCTTAGGCTTAGGTTCAGTGTTCTTAAGGGGGCGCTCGGGGAATCAAGGATTTGGGCCGTATTTTTTAAAAACAGCCAAAACAACCCATCATTCTTGAATGAAAGTTGCCCAAAATACTATTTCTGATGTTTAGACGTGCATATCTCCATAACAAAAAATTTGGAAAAAATTGGACAATTTACTGATTTTATTCGACTTTTACACAAATTCAGCAAGGAAGCCAGTGCATCAACGCTTTTTGAGGTTTTGCAAACAGAAATTAAATTAAATTTGCAAACGTAAATTTTATTAGTTGTAATGAAAAATTAAAACAATTTTATTGCGTTCTGTGCAAAAAAATTGCACAAGAAACCATTTTCAGAAGCAGCAGACTCAAATATAGGCTGTGTGAATACAAAACCAATTATTCGGCATTCGATTATGAAATGCTGTTAGGATATTTTTCTACAGAATTTTACGCAGTTATAGCCTTAGGTTCTGCGCGGTTGAACAATTGTTTAGTTTTTTAAAATAAAGCTTATAAATTTTTTTATATGAATTTTATTGCTCAAAGTTCGACTGAAAACACATAATGACATTTTTTATTCAAACCTGACATAAATGTTGAAAACCAAAATAATGTTCAACTAGAGAAGCACATAAGCTAAATTTTGGTACATAAAGTGTGACTATACACAAAGCATAAGCAGAGTTATCGTTTGCCGAAAATTCACTCACGTTTGGTGCTCTGTGAGTCACGTGACATGATCACGTGATCTGAAATTTTGCCTCCAGTGTTCTTTTGTGCCATAGTACAAATATGTATAGTAAAGTTTGACATTTACCAATTTTTTTGCCAATTTTCGATGTAACCCCCGATTCCCGGAGCGCCCCCTTAAACCAAGCTAATATCCAACAAATTACAGTCTTTCAAATTTTAGCTATAAATGTGCCAATAACTGATTTAATGGTATTCCTGGGGGCCAGTGCGTTCCTTCAAGCAGGTGAGCGTAGTTAGGTCCCATAAAATTTTGCTCACCGGGTGCCCCTGTAAACACCCACATGGATTCAGTAACAGCTATTTCATTCGTAATCTGTTTAAAATATATTAATAAATTACCTTGCATGGTGCATTTAATAAGAAGGGTTTTCGTGTTTATTTTTAATTTTGCTTGCTGCTTGCTTGCTGCACGACGCTGTTATTTGTAGTCCGTGTGAGTGTAACTGACGGCGCACACAGCTTGCACTAACATACACTTACTATTCATTTATTTCTGGTTTATTTCATGCTTGCTTAGTTTTTTTAGACGGTGCTGGTGAGTTTATTTAGTCTAGTTTGGTTTAGTTACATATATTAGTTGTATATTACGTATAATTAATTTTCACACATTAGGTTGGCGCTTGCCATTATTTAATTGCGCCCCTCCCCTTGAGACGCTTAAGTTATTTTATTGCTGACCAATCGCCATGTTATTTTACGTGTCGCTGTTGCTTGTGTGTGTATACTTTCAGTGCATGTCCTGGTATCGTTTGCTACCTCGCGATCTCAGTGACGAAATTAAAACAACGACCTTAATATCTAATAGGTTGAAGAAGCTAGGTATGTCGTTTTTTGTGCTGGATAGTGTATATAAGCATAACCATGGTTATCGCTGTTTTCCTTTTGCAAGGCTAACCTTGTCAATCTGCTGTTTATCTGCTTAGAATTCACTAGTATAGAGATATCCATAACACAACAGTGAAAATGTCTACAGCAGTGACATCTGGCGTCCACTAAAGTTTTATTTTTCGCTTTGACACAGTCACGCTTACGCATGTCTTGTTTATTGATTGTGGCTCCTGCATAATCCGAGCTTTGTTTGCTTTTGTTTTGTCAGTTACAGGCATTTTCACAATAAAACGAGTATCGTAAGTTTTCGGAAAAGTAAGTTAAATATTATATTAATTAATATATACATATCTGGGAACTCCCTCATTGAGCTAAATGTTCGCTTACGCCAAGGCCAACCGGCTTGCGGGGAGGTGCCCCAGTCACTGGAAGGGCCCCTCAACACACGCACGCAGACCTTAACAGGGCGTAGTCAGACTGTCGAGACTATAAGTATGAATTAGAGCAAAAACGACCACCTAACCTTTCCAAAATTCATCCAAGTCTGTATCCAAAATTCTTATTTACATAGATAAGCCTTACACATCGTAAAAAGATATCTATATATAACTCTAAAAATGTCCATTAAAAATAATGCACTAATCTAGGGAACTGCAACTTCCGAGGTCATTCTTTGATATAAAACGTCTACTGCATCCGTAACACTACATCGAGCACCCGCTTAATACGCGACTAAAAGCATTTTTTCCACGCCTAGCCAAACGTGGTTATTCCATATATGCTTTGCAGAAATAACGAAAACTAACATTAAAAAGTCTACACTCACCGACTCCAAGATCGATTTCCGCCGTCATCTCCTTCTCAGTTTCTGACTATGCCCTGTACATCGCTTGTACAGAAATGAAACAGCATGGAAAGATTTGATTAACATTACGCCCGTTTGTAAACGGTAATTAGGGTCCAGTTGACTGGGGCGGGCGACACGGGACAGCCAGCAAAACCGGGCCTTCCGCTCCCCATGCGTGAACCTCGGATTACTTAGTGGCCCCCCGCAGCCAGGCACTACATACACAATTATTAGCTTGCATGCATGTGTATATATTTAATGCCTGTTGTTTTGCCACGGCGATCCGCCTGACCGTCGTAGGTTGGGATCGACTTGTGTTGTTTCCGAGCATCTCTGTAGTCGAGAGGATGGTAAAAAAAATGCTATTCCTAGCATGAACTATACAATAATGTTTTGAACTGTGATTGTTTTGAGTACGTTCATTGTCAAACCAACTACCACACTATCAAGCAGGACAACATATAGAGCTATTACAACCCAATTCCAAACAGAGTTATACAACACATGCATATAAAAGTGATTTACGACTAAATGTTGGGGCTTCAAATTTGGTCGCGATCCCAGAAACCTCAAAATAAAAATTGGGTAACTGTTTTTGAAGAAAAAAATGACATTTACACTAGTCTGACTTGAAAACACCATCTATTTTAGAAAAACTAAATCCAGAGTTTCAAAGTCCTTTATACCTAGTTTTAGTGTGCACAGAATTGATTTTGGCCTCGACACCAGAGACCAAAAAGTAAAAATTCGATAACCCGTTTTGAGGGAAAAATTGACATTTACACTAAGGTAACCTGAAAACCTAAACAGCTCTAGAACAACAAGTTGCACAATTTCAAAGACAATTATATTTAGTCAGAGTGTGCAAAAAAGCGTGACAACAAGAAACCACAGGCACGAAACTTGAATGAGTTTGTAACGTCAAACTAGGTTATTTCACGAAAAGTTGGTCGCAAATTTTTAAAAAAAGAGGTCGTACTCCCAAATCGATTTGGCTGTATTTTTGCATCAACCAAGCAGGGTAATAGAGCTACAAACGCATGAAAACAAATCGACCGGCCCGGCCTTTTGAGATACTTGTTTGGACCAAAAATCTAAGAATTGAGCGTCAAAAAAGTGCTAAAAAATCCTACTTAAAGGGCTCTGGTAAGCTACGTACTTGCAGTACGAACACCAAATTAAGCCAAATGTAGCACCAAATATTCAACAATGTTGACTTAATAGGAGATGATAGAAAGTTGTGTATGTCAGGAGTAACATTGACTAACGCGACGACAACAAAATAGTGATTTTCAGAGTCGTATATTGGAAAAACTACAGCAAAATCAGAGCTAATTTTTACGGTTTTGTTAATGTGGTAGGTCCACCTACAAAATATCAGAAAAATAAAGCAAATCGAAGGTGGTCGCCAAAAAAGCCAAGCAACGCTGAACGGGGAATGGTCGATTTTCTCAGAAACCGAGTCATATATATTGTATAGTCAAGCGAGAAAAAAAGCCATTTTTATAGTTTCCGTACAATAAAATTTGCCACAGTCAGCTATTTGGAACTTTGATTAGTGATCTGCTAACGGCACGTCACTTTAAAGCTGTACAATTGCAACACACACCAGCAACGGTCGTTTTGGACGTTGGCAAAAAAGCCATTTTCGGGAAAAAAGCCACCTGGCGGGAAAAAACCATCGGCTATTTTCTATCATAGCAACCTTTCTGATGCTGTGTTTTTGCATTCTGACACAGCAAGGGCGGACGGTGGGGGGGATACAGGGAATATATCCCCCCTTTGGCCGGAGCAAAGAAAATTTTTTTGCAACCGCTTACCAAAAATAGGAGTAAGTTGACAAAATTTGGCCTAAAAATTGAAAAATTTTCTCCGGAGGATTTTCGCCTCCGGAACCAACGGGCTGAGTTAATTTCGCTTCGCTGTTTCATATCGCTACTGTTGTAATATTGTCAACATTGCGTGAAGTACGCATGAAAGGTTTTTATTAATTAAAACATTTGTGCATTGGTTAAAGGGGGTCTTGTACCGTCATTTTGACTGGCCCAGTGTTGTACATACCAAGTCATTTAAAAAAATGACGTCGTGTTTGTTTTATGTCCCGTCCCTAGAAGTTCGGTTTTTTAAGGCCAATGGCCCTAAGCTGGCCATGGCCTAAATTGTTTCGGATTCGCCTAAATTTTTTCAGCGATTGAGATCAGCTGGCCTAAACTTTTTCAGCTGCGGATGCAAAAAAAATTTCCGATAGTCCGAAAGTCTCCAATTGACCAAATTTGGCCTAAAAATAAAAAATTTTCCCCAATTTTTTCCTGGGGGCTGCCGCCCCCAGACCTCTGCAACTCTGTGGTTTAGTACACACTACACAGTGTTATCATCTTCATGTTTCTATTTTCTTGTTGGAAAAACTTCTGATACGTCTCCAGTGGAGCAAATTTGGTCTAAAAATGGAAAAATCTCCCATGTTTTCTGGGGGCTACCGCCCCCAGACACCCGCTGCTTTGTGACTTAATTATCTTGAGTTTGTTAACGCGAATTTAAGTATTAAAAAACAAGTATTAAAACAGTAGGAAGTTGCTAAAGAAGCACTTTAACTCATTAAAAAAAACATTCCCCAAATTCCCTTTGCTCAAAGTACGCCATTGTTTTTCGAGACGAATATTATATTATATATTCGTCGAAAACAGCGTGGCAGACGGTCGACCACAACTTGTAACGCAGTTTGTGAATATAGCAAAAAAAGTCAAATAAGGAAGAATAAGTTTATGCCGTATCCCCCCCTTTTGGAGGTTACGGTCCGCCCATGTGACACAGATAAATAAAATTGAAGCCCAGTTTGAATTTGGTCAAAAATTGGACGTTTCTGGTGAAATTGGCCAATTTTTCGGCAGGAACGGGGTCAAAGTGACTGTTTTGATGCCAACAAATTGTAAACATTATTCCAATTTCATTTAAACACGTTTAGAGCGCAAAAAACCCCGGTTTCCGAAAAAAAATTACAAAAAAGTCCTTCACTGAGGGTTCAGATTTCCGGGGGTCATATCTTAGAAAATTCAAATAATAAAATAGGGGTTCTTGACGCAAAAATGCTTCCCCCAAAGGTGCTCTACTCAAAAAAACAGGTCCACTATTCCCCCCCAACTGCATTTAACCCTAACGGTGCACCAAATTAACTTTTTTTAAACTTTATTTATGCCATGATTATGGAAGTAATGCAACATAGTGCCCAATTTCAGAAACCTAGCAGCGAGAATAGCGAATAGTAGTTGACCGGGACAAAAACGACACACCTCTACGCGGTGCTCCGGACATCACACCAAGGGTCGTCAATCCAGCCGACCCAGCTGCCGCGAGCGGGTTGCTTGGGCGCCAGGGTCCCTTTCCCCACTTCAAGGCCCACCGTTTTTTGGGGCTGTGAGGTCGGCCTCCTCGCCGTCGCCCTCACACTGCTCCTAATGGCGAATTCACCCGAATCCTGGTCCCACATACCCATGTGGTGGCGGTGGCACAGAACAAAGCGGTGGGACAGAACTGTTGGTCAATTCTGTGCACTAGCTGTGATAAATTGTGTGACAGTTTATGTGCAAATGTCACCCCTCACTTTCTCCGCACTGCGTCTACAGACTTTATCTCACACTGGACATGCCACAAATACCCCATGCAGCCACCATCAGCTACACCCAGGCAACGGCAACCGGCTGCAACAGCCCCCAGGCAGCTGCATCCCGCCGCGCCCGCAACCAGGCAGCGGCAACCCACCTCTTCGACAACCAGCCGACAAAAACAGCCGCCTGCAGTGGCACCCAATCACCTGTCACACCGGCAACGAACCCAGCCCACAAAGCGGGCACGCTTCACTTGCTACAGTGGAACGCGAACGGCATCAGCAATAAAATTGAAGAGCTCACGGCCTTCCTGAAAACCAACGACATCGGTATTGCATTGATCCAGGAATCCAAACTAACTAGCCGCAAGAAGACGCCTACATTTCCTGGATTCACAGTTCTCAGAAAAGACCGCGTCATCCAGAGACGGGATGAACAACAGCAAACACGCGCTGGCGGGCTACTAATGCTCATACGAACCGACATACCATTCACGCAACTGGAAACCCCACCTAACACCAACAATAACATCGTAGAACAACAACGAATCGCAGTCTTCGTGATAAAACAGCGACGTCTCTCACATAACGAATGTCTACTAACCAAGTGTCCCGTCGATCAGATAACGACCAAAGAATCCAAAACCAAAAACCCGGACATCATTACAGCATGTAACTCCTCCTAAATCTGTGGGGACTTTAATGCTCATGCTTTAATGCTCCTGTGGGACACAGAAGTCAAAGCAGACGACGTGGGAGAAGCTATTTAAGACTGGGCCAACGATAATAACCTAACAGTCTCCAACGACCCTGCCACCCCAACACGGCATTCCGGACACCTGTCATACATCACCAGACGTATCGCTGGCAGGCTCCAACGTCGCCAATGCAGCCAGATGGCAGGTGCTGCAGGACTTTTTGAAGCTTTTGTATCAATTTTTAAAAATGTGTATAAAAATTTCCCAATATACGTCCCCAATTGACCAAATTTGGCCTGAAAATCAAAATTTTCTGTAATTTTTTACTGAAGGTGGTTACCCCTAGGCCCCTGAAAGCAGCAACTCTGTAATTCGCTTTTCCAAAGTTAGCCTAACTTTACCTGCAGGTAATTTTGAGAATACGGCCCCAGATGTTGGTATTTCTGCCAGTCAGCTTTTTTCCAAGACCATTTGTACTTAGGTTTGCCTTGAAGGTTCTCGCACTGCTCGTTCAGGTGGATCACAATCAGGCGATGATCAGATGAAAGGTCCTGCAGCACCTGCCATCTGGCTGCATTGGCGACGTTGGAGCCTGCCAGCGATACGTCTGGTGATGTATCAGCAGTGTTTCCGATGCCCCGTCTTGGGGTGGCAGGGTCGTTGAGAACTGTTAGGTTATTATCGTTGGCCCAGTCTTCAATAGCTTCTCCCACGTCGTCTGCTTTGACTTCTGTGTCCCACAGGAGCATTAAAGCATGAGCATTAAAGTCCCCACAGATTAAGGAGGAGTTACATGCTGTAATGATGTCCGGGTTTTGGTTTTGGATTCTTTGGTCGTTATCTGATCGACGGACACTTGGCCAGTAGACATTCGTTATGTGGAGACGTCGCTGTTTTATCACGAAGACTGCGATTCGTTGTTGTTCTACGATGTTATTGTTGGTGTTAGGTGGGGTTTCCAGTTGCGTGAATGGTAGGTCGGTTCGTATGAGCATTAGTGGCCCGCCACCGCGTGTTTGCTGTTGTTCATCCCGTCTCTGGATGACGCGGTCTTTCCTGAGAACTGTGAATCCAGGAAATGTAGGCGTCTTCTTGCGGCTAGTTAGTTTGGATTACTGGATCAATGCAATACCGATGTCGTTGGTTTTCAGGAAGGCCGTGAGCTCTTCAATTTTATTGCTGATGCCGTTCGCGTTCCACTGTAGCAAGTGAAGCGTGCCCGCTTTGTGGGCTGGGTTCGTTGCCGGTGTGACAGGTGATTGTCTGGGTGCCACTGCAGGCGGCTGTTTTTGTCGGCTGGTTGTCGAAGAGGTGGGTTGCCGCTGCCTGGTTGCGGGCGCGGCGGGATGCAGCTGCCTGGGGGCTGTTGCAGCCGGTTGCCGTTGCCTGGGTGTAGCTGATGGTGGCTGCCTGGGGCATTTGTGGCATGTCCAGTGTGAGATGAAGTCTGTAGACGCAGTGCGGAGAAAGTGAGGGGTGACATTTGCACATAAACTGTCACACAATTTATCACAGCTAGTGCACAGAATTGACCAACAGTTCTGTCCCACCGCTTTGTTCTGTGCCACCGCCACCACATGGGTATGTGGGACCAGGATTCGGGTGAATTCGCCATTAGGAGCAGTGTGAGGGCGACGGCGAGGAGGCCGACCTCACAGCCCCAAAAAACGGTGGGCCTTGAAGTGGGGAAAGGGACCCTGGCGCCCGAGCAACCCGCTCGCGGCAGCTGGTCGGCTGGATTGACGACCCTTGGTGTGATGTCCGGAGCACCGCGTAGAGGTGTGTCGTCTTTGTCCCGGTCAACTACTATTCGCTACTCTCGCTGCTAGGTTTCTGAAATTGGGCACTATGTTGCATTACTTCCATAATCATGGCATGAATAAAGTTTAAAAAAAGTTAATTTGGTGCACCGTTAGGGTTAAATGCAGTTGGGGGGGAATAGTGGACCTGTTTTTTTGAGTAGAGCACCTTTGGGGGAAGCATTTTTGCGTCAAGAACCCCTATTTTATTATTTGAATTTTCTAAGATATGACCCCCGGAAATCTGAACCCTCAGTGAAGGACTTTTTCGTAATTTTTTTTCGGAAACCGGGGTTTTTTGCGCTCTAAACGTGTTTAAATGAAATTGGAATAATGTTTACAATTTGTTGGCATCAAAACAGGCACTTTGACCCCGTTCCTGCCAAAAAATTGGCCAATTTCACCAGAAACGTCCAATTTTTGACCAAATTCAAACTGGGCTTCAATTTTATTTATCTGTGTCACATGGGCGGACCGTAACCTCCAAAAGGGGGGGATACGGCATAAACTTATTCTTCCTTATTTGACTTTTTTTGCTATATTCACAAACTGCGTTACAAGTTGTGGTCGACCGTCTGCCACGCTGTTTTCGACGAATATATAATATAATATTCGTCTCGAAAAACAATGGCGTACTTTGAGCAAAGGGAATTTGGGGAATGTTTTTTTTAATGAGTTAAAGTGCTTCTTTAGCAACTTCCTACTGTTTTAATACTTGTTTTTTAATACTTAAATTCGCGTTAACAAACTCAAGATAATTAAGTCACAAAGCAGCGGGTGTCTGGGGGCGGTAGCCCCCAGAAAACATGGGAGATTTTTCCATTTTTAGACCAAATTTGCTCCACTGGAGACGTATCAGAAGTTTTTCCAACAAGAAAATAGAAACATGAAGATGATAACACTGTGTAGTGTGTACTAAACCACAGAGTTGCAGAGGTCTGGGGGCGGCAGCCCCCAGGAAAAAATTGGGGAAAATTTTTTATTTTTAGGCCAAATTTGGTCAATTGGAGACTTTCGGACTATCGGAAATTTTTTTGCATCCGCAGCTGAAAAAGTTTAGGCCAGCTGATCTCAATCGCTGAAAAAATTTAGGCGAATCCGAAACAATTTAGGCCATGGTCAGCTTAGGGCCATTGGCCTTAAAAAACCGAACTTCTAGGGACGGGACATAAAACAAACACGACGTCATTTTTTAAATGACTTGGTATGTACAAGGCTGGGCCAGTCAAAATGACGGTACAAGACCCCCTTTAACCAATGCACAAATGTTTTATTTAATAAAAACCTTTCATGCGTACTTCACGCAATGTTGACAATATTACAACAGTAGCGATATGAAACAGCGAAGCGAAATTAACTCAGCCCGTTGGTTCCGGAGGCGAAAATCCTCCGGAGAAAAATTTTCAATTTTTAGGCCAAATTTCGTCAACTTACTCTTATTTTTGGTAAGCGGTTGCAAAAAAATTTTCTTTGCTCCGGCCAAAGGGGGGATATATCCCCTGTATCCCCCCCACCGTCCGCCCTTGCTGTGTCAGAATGCAAAAACACAGCATCAGAAAGGTTGCTATGATAGAAAATAGCCGATGGTTTTTTCCCGCCAGGTGGCTTTTTTTCCCGAAAATGGCTTTTTTGCCAACGTCCAAAACGACCGTTGCTGGTGTGTGTTGAAATTGTACAGCTTTAAAGTGACACACAAGATGCGGATAGACGTGCCGTTAGCAGATCACTAATCAAAGTTCCAAATAGCTGACTGTGGCAAATTTTATTGTACGGAAACTATAAAAATGGCTTTTTTTCTCGCTTGACTATACAATATGGCTGGCATTCACAACCTAACACTAACACTGAAGTTTCCCTTAAAAGTTAGTGAAACACTTAAATTTCAGCCTGAAACACTTAAAATGTTAGTGTTTCGAGGCCAATTTTAAGTGTTTCACTAACTTTTAAGGAAAAAGTTAGTGTTAGTGTTAGGTTGTGAATTCCAGCCTATGACTCGGGCCCGTATTCACATACTAAGAGTTATTCACATACTAACGCTAAGCGTTTGCTAAGTGTTAGCGCTTAATTTGTACTAAACTGTTATTCACAAAATAAACGCTTAAAAATTAGTGTTATACTAAAGGCCGATTCACACGGTGCGTTTTTGCCGCTGCGATTTTGACGCAAAACGCAAGCCGCAGGGTGTCGCAAGCGAAACGCACCGTCTGAACAAGCTTTGCGGCCTTAGTGCGTCTCGCAGGTCAGTTTGCTGCGTCTTTACTGTTTCAAAAAAATGACAAATTGGTCCGCGAAATTTGTTTATGCCAACACGTCCGCAACATCAAAACGCAATGAAATCGCAGGTCGAGTAGCAGTCTGGCGTTTAAAACGCTGCGGCAAAATCAAGACGCAGGCATTCCGCACTAAAAACGCTGCGTCTGTTCAGACATTGCGTTTTGCGTGCGGCACGCTGCGTTTTGCCGCAGCGGCAAAAACGCTGCGGCAAAATCGCAGTAAAAACGCACCGTGTGAATCGGCCTTAAACTTAAGGCCGATTCACACGCTGCGATTTTACTGCGATTTTGCCGCAGCGTTTTTGCCGCTGCGGCAAAACGCACTGTCTGAACAGACGCAGCGATTTCAATGCGGAATGCATGCGTCTTGATTTTTCCGCAGCGTTTTAAAAGCCAGACTGCAATTCTATCTGCGATTTCAGTGCGTTTTGATGCTGCGGACGTGTTGGTTTCAACAATATTAGCAAAGCTGTTTCTCATATTTTTAAAACAGTAAAGACGCAGCAAAACAGTTTGCGAGACGCAACGTTTGTTCAGACTCTGCGTTTTGTGTGCGACACCCTGCGTCTTGCGTTTCGCGTCAAAATCGCAGCGGCAAAATCGCACCGTGTGAATCGGCCTTTAGCGTTTAGCAACTGTTGTGCTTAGTTTTGGCTTTGGCTTGAAGTGCGCTCCCTGCTTGATGTGGATCCGGAATTCGTTGTTTATCCGCATTTCCATTTGGTATTTATAAATCCGATTATAGATTTATTTAAATTACTATTTCTTATTAATAATATATATTTTTCTCGAACTATACATTTGTAAAAAATGTTTTCAGCAGGTGGATTCCTGAAAAATGCAAAATCAGCTCTGCATGTTTCAGGGGGCATATCATGAAAAATATAAAGTTTCAAATAGAAGTTCTTGAAGAAAAATTACTTCGATTAAGATGCTCTACTCAAAAATGTAAAAAAACGAATTTGGACAACAAAGTGCATTTTTTATTTTTGGCGATTAAACGAGCAAAATGGATCGAATTGGTCGGAAAATGTTACTAATATATCCTAAATTGCATGCCCTTCCTTCCCATGGCGGCCAAGAACCTCCCCCACTCTCCCCACCCCTACCCCACACCATCCACTAACTAAGCGCTTAGCGCTTAGGGAGCTCCCGAGGTCCCTAAACTTAAGCGCTTAATTCTAAGCCAAACACTAAATTTTAAGTATGTGAATACAAAATTGAAACGCTAAGTTAAGCGTTAGTGTTTGCTAAGCGCTTAAATAAACACTAAGTATGTGAATAACACTTAGCGCTTATAAGCGCTAACACTAAGTGTAAACACTAAGTGTAAACACTAAGTTTAAGCGTTACACTTAGTATGTGAATACGGGATCAAGTGCAGTTGGGGGGGGGGGGGAAATAGTGAACCTATTTTTTGGAGTAGAGCACCTTGGGGGAAGCATTTTTTGTAATAGAACCCCTATCCACAAATTTGGATTTTCTGAGCTATGACCTCTTGAAAATTGCATTTTCAGTGTTTTTGGACGTGAACGTAGGCCAAAGTTCGAAGCCAAAATTGGCTATAATCTTTGTTTTTGGATAGTTTTGAGTGCGTTATGATGTTTTAAGGCATCGTCTAGGCTTAGTTGGCAGGATTCTCTAGGCTAAGCTGGCAGGATTTTTTCTGAAAATTTCGATTTTTTATTGCCTAAGCCTGAGCCTAAGCCTAAGCCTGAACCTAAGCCTAAGCCTAAGCCTGATACTAAGCCTAAGCCTAAGCCCCATACTAAGCCTAAGCCCTAAGCCTAAGCCTAAGCCCAAGCCTAAATTAAGGTCCAGTTTGAATTTGGTCAAAAATTGGACGTTTCTGGCTAATTCGGCCAATTTTTCGGCTGGAACCCGGTCAAAGAGCCTTTGTTTTGATTCTAAAAAATTGTAAACAATAATCTGACACCATTTAGACACGATTAGAACGCAAAAATCAAGGGCTTTGGCAAAAAAATTGTAAAACGTCCCTCACTGAGGGTTCAGATTTCGGGGGGTCATATCTCAGAAAATCCAAAAAATGAAATAGGGGTTCTTGAAGCAAAAATGCTTCCCCCAAGGTGCTCTACTCAAAAAAATAGGTCCACTATTTTTCCCCCCCAACTGCATTTAACCCTGAATACGGGCCTCGGTTTCTGAGAAAATCGACCATTCCCCGTTCAGCGTTGCTTGGCTTTTTTGGCGACCACCTTCGATTTGCTTTATTTTTTTGATATTTTGTAGGTGGACCTACCACATTAACAAAACCGTAAATATTAGCTCTGATTTTGCTGTAGTTTTTCCAATATACGACTCTGAAAATCACTATTTTGTTGTCGTCGCGTTAGTCAATGTTACTCCTGACATACACAACTTTCTATCATCTCCTATTAAGTCAACATTGTTGAATATTTGGTGCTACATTTGGCTTAATTTGGTGTTCGTACTGCAAGTACGTAGCTTACCAGAGCCCTTTAAGTAGGATTTTTTAGCACTTTTTCGACGCTCAATTCTTAGTTGGATTTAGTTTTAGATTAATTCTGGATTTAGTTTTTCTAAAATAGATGGTGTTTTCAAGTCAGACTAGTGTAAATGTCATTTTTTTCTTCAAAAACAGTTACCCAATTTTTATTTTGAGGTTTTTGGGATCGCGAGCAAATTTGAAGCCCCAACATTTAGTCGTAAATCACTTTTATATGCATGTGTTGCTGGGTTTTTTTTTTTCGCTGGCAAATTTTCGCAATTTTGCGAAAAGCTTGAAATTTTTTTCGCAAAATCAATTTTTTTTTCGCAGACTTACTTTTGTTACTTAACACAGTAGACTTTACATTTAAATGTTAATAAAACATTATTCCGCCTATACAGGATTAAGACTGACATAGTTTTCACCATTTTTGGCCAAAAAGCAACGATTTCGACATTTTTATTAAAATTTATGTAGCCGTCCTGAGAATTTTGTGTAATTTTTCACAATTTTCACAATCGATGCTCAGCCGGAAAGCAATTTCATTCGACCCGGCGACGGCCAAGGACCAAGTTAGGCCTGAAAATGCTAACATTTTGAGTTGTTACTTAATTATGTCACCTCCGACTCCTGTCTATTAGTGTTACATGCAGTCGGTGATAAGACATGGAAGGAAATGTGTCCCATTTACAGTCAGTAGAAACATCAAGTCACAAAGTGGCCCGAGTCCGGGCTTGGGGAATCAAAAGTCAGAGAAATTTTCAATTTTTAGGGCAAATTTGGTCAATTGGGGACGTATCGGAAATGTTTTCCGACTAAACCACAAAAATCAGCACATAGACCTTACGAGATCATCTCCACTGCGTCAAAATTTTTTCGCAATTTTGCGAAAAGGTTTGAAAATTTTTCGCAATCAGCAATTTTTTTTCGCAATTGCGAACGTTTTTGCGAAAAAAAAACCCAGATGTGTTGTATAACTCTGTTTGGAATTAGGTTGTAATAGCTCTATATGCTGTCCTGCTTGATAGTGTGGTAGTTGGTTTGACAATGAACGTACTCAAAACAATCACAGTTCAAAACATTATTGTATAGTTTATGTTAGGAATACCATTAAATCAGTTATTTGCACATTTATAGCTAAAATTTGAAAGACTGTAATTTGTTGGATATTAGCTTGGTTTAAGAACACTGAACCTAAGCCTAAGCCTTAGCTTGATACTAAGCCTAAGCCCCATACTAAGCCTAAGCCTAAGCCTAAATTAAGGCCAACTTTGAATTTGGTCAATAATTGGACGTTTCTGGTGAATTTGGCCAATTTTTTGGCAGGAACCCGGTGATAGAGCCTTTGTTTTGATTCTAAAAAATTGTAAACAATAATCTGACACCATTTAAACACGATTGGAACGGAAAAAACAAGAGCTTCGGAAAAAAATTGCGAAAACGTCCCTCACTGAGGGTTCAGATTTCGGGGGGTCGTATCTCAGAAAATCCAAAAAATGAAATAGGGGTTCTTGAAGCAAAAATGGTTCTTAGTCCGAGGTTTTGGAATGACAATGATAATCTGACTAAACAGACTAAACGAGTTAAAATAAGTCTGCGGCTTAATTTTAGTCTGACCCCGTTTCAAAACTACAACTGGACTAAACGGATTTAACATGCACGCTTCACATTAGTGTGCTTAGTTAAGTCCGTTTAGTCCGTTCAAAAAGCAGAGCGCTAAAAGTTAAGTCTGTTTAAACCGGGGCTTTTGGAATGGCATTTTGAAGCTTAATTTTTAAACCGTTTAGTCCGATTATAATTAACCCTTTAATTCGGTAAAGGAATAGGCCCTATGTTTACACGAATGTATATCAAACTTGCCCGAAACCAAACCACATTAAGCGATATAAATGATACGACAATTTAGTTCATTTGGAAACTGAAACGACATCTATAAAGAAGAGGCCATGACTCAAATTATGTTGTCCGAGCTTATGAGAAAGAATTGATAAGATTTCAGTTCAGTAAGTCAACAGTACTCGATTTCAATTTTTTACGAAGCAGTAATGAAATAAATGCTGCAGCAGTGACAGATGCAGTTGATTAAATGGTGCGAGCATGAGCACCAGGTGCGGATCCACGCCGAAATTCCGGTGGTGGGGAAATTTTCTAAAATTTCTGCGACAAAATATTTTTACAGCTACGCTCTTTTTTCAGTTGACACTAAAACGAACTAAAACGAAAACAAAACAAAGACGAAAATGAAATGAAACGAAGCCAACTTTTTCGGCTTGCGCAATAAAGTTTTGCGAAATTGACGAGCAAAAGACAAATTATGAGCAGCTGTATCAACATTTAGCTGCAAATTTATTGGAATTTTTACATCGAAGAGGGTGCTAAATTTCCAGCTTATTTTTTTACTGTTTACATCTAATTATTGAACATGTGCAAAAATCTTACTATAGAATATGCATAAATGAAAATTTTTTATTGAAATAGATACTTGAAAAGACTGAAAATGTAAAAAAACTGTGTCAATATAAAAATATATAATAATTTTTAAAAGATATTTAAATATAATTCATTTTAATTAATTTTGTCTATTAATTTTAATGAATTTATCTTGAGAAAACGGTCGGTGTAAGGGATTATAAAAATATTTTGGCATTGCAAAGTGCAAACAATGCACCCTGTTTGCAAAGCGCATAGGGAGTAGATGCCTTGACCTCAGCTGCTTCGAATTCTTTTGTCGGTTTTAATAAAATTTCCCAGTTACTCTAGCCAAGTTGTCAAGAATTGACAACTAAAGAAAACGAAAGGGAAAACTAAAATGAAGGAAAATGAAAGAAAAACGAAAACGAAAACGAAAAAAAACAAAAGAAATGTCAACTGAAAAAAAGAGCGTAGCTGTAGCCAAATCATAGAAAAAACAAAGCACCGCCTCCCTGTCCAAGATTCACAACCGCATCAAGTTGTTTGTAGATATCAGCGTTACAATGAAAATCAGTCATTTTATTTAAACCAAAGGATGAGTTACTACCCCACCAAACGCGGACTCAGGAAGTGTTTGATAAGAGAAGACGACAAGAAGGCTTGAAAATTATTTAAATTGTGAATTTTGAATTCGATACATTCAAGAATTTGGAGTGGATTAAGAAAATAAAAAGAAACCTCTTAAGGTGGTAGTTACGTTTTCGCAGCTTTATTCAATATTTGTTTTGTAGCAATTACTAAATCAATTTACAAACGGTCTTTTGCATATTATTAATCAACTTATTTTTTACAAAATTGCAATTTTTCAAGAGTCGGTGTTACTCATAGTGTGCACGCCAACTATTTTGGTGAAGCTCATAAGCTCAATTTTATGCATTTTCCCCCGTATTTCATTATTTCTTCAGTGTGGTAAAAAAATTCCGCATACCATTTTTTTTGAATAAAAATGCCACTATTAAAAAACCCAAACAAACAAAAAAATCAACAAGACCTTTCCACTTTTGCTGCTGCAACAAAATGGAAAAAAGCTTTCATTTTTAAAATTTCGCCTATTGGCGAATCAAGTACTCGGTCAAACAGTCTTCAATCTCATCAGCAACAGTTCCGGAGCTAATTTTGAAGTCGGCGCTACTGCCAGAAAAAACCGCCAAGTGTTTGGCGTCGATTTTACACAAAATTTCGTTCAAAAACAGGTCCATCACATTGTCGCGTCGCGGCCACTTGAAGAATCGGTGGTCATAATCCGTGGCCGACATTTCTTGTTTCACCTCTTCCTACAAAATAGCCTGCATAATATGCACCGCTAAATCAATGTTAATAACTTGACCAATGAGCCAATTAGTGCGAGATTTCGGGGGTGCATAGACTGCCACAATCCACCCGCCAACGTTAACGTATAATATTATATAACATATATACTTTGCAATTTCTGCACCTTTTTTACAAATTGATGTTCATCTTAAGCTGGGAAGTTTGCACAAATTCTGGCAGAATTGTTTTTAAGGGGGTAATTGCGTTTTTAGGTGTTTTTTTAAAAAGCGATAGCTCAGCGTTTACAAATTCAAATCACAAGCGGTCTTTTACATTAGGTAGAACAATATCTTTCCTAAATGTATGCCATGCCTTAAAATTTAACCTGTGATTTTCTTTCTAGTATAAGCGACTAAAGAAAGGTCCTTTCCAAAATATTAAAATTTTCTACAAAAAGTTTGCGCCACAGCTCTGAATCATACGATTACCTGTTGGGGCTGAAAGTTGGTAAGGTTTTTGACATGTTTAAAATCCCCAGGCATGTCCCCCACTTTTTTAATAACTAGTCAATTTACTGAGAAAATAGCTGAAAAGCATACGCACCGAAAATTTAAGATATTTTCTTGTAATTAAAACCCTCTAAAAATGTCCACAGGTGAAATTTCAAAAAAGTGAGAGACATGCCTGGGGTTTTTGACCTTTACAATACTGTCCCAAAAATGTATGCTCAGGCGTCACTTATAACTTGAGTACTGGTGGCGCAAAGTTTACATAGAAATCACAAAAACCTCGAAAACGCAGCTACCACCTTAAATGCAGTTTTAGCCATGTCATGCTCAACAATCGGGCCTATAAAAATTCTTTATTTTTTCATTGTATATATAGTTTTCGGAATTTTAGTGCCATTTCCGACCAAATTTCACAAGTATTCGTTCTCATGAGTGCTTTAGTAAACATTCTGTAGTATTTTCTGAGAGATAGCATGTTCTAAATATCTTGTAAACACAAAATATTATTAAATTTTGTGAACAAATTAGCCATGGGGTAACAAGAGCCTTTAGTACGTATATGTGGGGCAATGGGAGCCCGTACAATTTGCGCAGCATTAACGTAAGCTCTATTGTTAATTTGTATACAAGTGTTATGTCCAATCTCTTGCGCTTTTTCTGACCTAAAAATTGCAGATATACGTCATTATTACAGTCAGTTACAGTTGATTTCATGAAAATAGTTAGAAAATGCCGAAAATGACATACTTCACTTTTGAAAGCTTAGTTTCGAATTTTTGCAATACATTGTTAAGTTTTTTGGTCCTAACGAAAGTTCTACACTTGCTAGTAATGATAGAACAACAAAAAATATGGTTTGAAAAAGTGGTGATGAACGCAAAGCGACATAAGTCCCTGAGCCTTGCACCGGCTCGTGTAACCCCCGTGGCTCGTCTTGCCCCATTTTACTGTATATATATTAGTAGTAAAAAGCCTGTAGTGTAAAAACCCATAGGTGTACCCATAGAAAAATCAGCTGGGATGGAATTTTTCAATTTTTCAGGTGGGGGGGGACCCCCCCCCCCCGAAAAAAAAATTTCCGTGCGGGGATCAACTGGAGACGTATCAGAAATTTTTTTCCGACAGGAAAATAAAACACATGATGGGAACGTCACATCAGACAGAAGACAGTGTATCACATAACTAAATGCAGCATAATATACTCGTGTAGACATGCAAATGCAGCATAATGTACTCATGTATACATGTGTAGGCTTTGATGAAAGATAATAACAAGGCATAGTAAGCCACAGAGTTGCAGGGGTCTGGGGGCGGCAGCCCCCAGGAAAAAAATTGGGGGAAATTTTGATTTTTAGGCCAAATTTGGTCAATTGGGGACGCATCAGAAAAATTTTCCGACCGGACCATAAAAACCAAAGGGGGGACCCTTGTGTAAAATTTCAGTCGGAAGTCGGAAGAAATTTTCTGGGGGGGGGGGGCGGCCGCCCCCGCGCGCCCCCCCCCCCCTGGGACCGCCCCTGATATATATATATTGATATATATATATATATATATATATATATATATATATATATATATATATATATATATATATATATATATATATATATAAATATATATAAACGTATTGAATGCTCTTGTTAAATTTCACTTTCATATATATATATTATATATATATATATATATATATATATATATATATATATATATATATATATGTATATGAGACCGGTTTTCTCACGGATAGCTGTTGCATCTGTTCCCAGTGAAACAAACATACCCTATTTCATATATACATTTTGTGCGTATCCATTTTTGTCTGGGGTGCCGTGTTCTTAGTTTTAAGCTAAGCTAAATAAGATTTGAGCTGTTACATAAGTTAGAGAAATCGATTGATCACTCTGATTGCAAAATAAGATCTGATTAAAACTAGAGTTGCACATGTATTGTCGGCGTTTTACGTTTTTATATGTGGACTACTACTACTACACTAAACTCGTGTTGTGTGTAATGTGTGTATGGGGCGCACTGTCGCGTGCTTTCTGTGGCAGCGATTTCTGAGTGTACATTTATGTCATTTGTTATATACATTTAATTTGTGAAATGTGTAGTTATATAAAGTTTAGTGCCACATTACTGCTTTTTATGACATATGCTGTTAATGTTATATGTATGTTAATAGTGGGCGTGTATGTAGTCAGCATGCTCAGCAGCGAGCACTAATGTCATTCCACACTTTAGTGTACATATATATGTTAAATAGACAGTGCTTTGTTTCTGTCTAAAGTACAGTACTCAGCAGCGAAGTTTTTGTAATGGGTTTTTTGAAAATAGTCACCTTAGCTAAGGGCACAATTCTTTACCGGATTGAACGGACTGAATATATGTTACGCGAAGTTTCGAAATGGATATCAGATTAAACTAGTTATATATGTAAATCGTAGCAGCCGCTTAATTGTAGTCCGAACCTATTCCTAAACTAACGTGCTAGTCTGCTCATTGTAAGCATAATTTTTAAACCGTTAGACGTGCTGCAAATAACTAGTTTAGTTCGGTTCCGGTAAAGGAGTGGGCCCTCTAGACTTGTACCTAACATTTTTGACTGTAAACAAAAGTTATGTATTAGAGCATATATAATATATATGTCGTGGCTGAAACTAATGGCTATAGCAGTCGCATCCAGATAAATCGCCAACTCATCCAAATAGCAGTTTCAGCCACGACATATGTATGTATATAAGCTGCGAGGCAAAGGCTGTTAACAGTTTGAGAAATGCTACATACAAAATGAACCGTCAGTTTTCACTTTCTGATTAATCCTTTTTGAGAGAAGACAATGAATATATACATGTGGCATTCAGCATTGGCTTGCTATGCTATGTTGTCAAGTTTTAGCTCTGTCCTTAGCTAAAATTGATTTTCTCAATGCGTACTTTTATATTCCATGATATATTATATATATGTGTTATCTTCTGTCCATATACTTTCAGACCTTCTCGTTCCTTAGAGACACGCAGAAATAAGCTGGCCCAGGGTTCTATCTGAAAGTGATCTATTTTGTTTACAAGAAATGGCCAGTTTTGGAATGAAAATATTTTTATGTGCATTATTTGTGATGTGAACTAAACTCTGTTGGAATTCGGAAAATGGATTTCTATTATTTGGCGAACACTTTTGTTCTGTTGGCGATGACAGCATCTGCTAGCGGTAAGTTGGGAGTAAAATTTAGATAGTAACAGTAACTAGTCAAGTGGCTACAACGGGTTGCCGACCGGTAAAGGACCCTCTATTCTAAGCAGAGGACCCTCTATTCTAGGCAGAAGACCCTCTATTCTAGGTAGAGGACCCTCTATTCTAGACAGAGGACCCTCTATTCTAGACAGAGGAACACTCTGTTCTAGGCAAAGGACGCTATATTCTAAGCAGAAGACCCTCTATTCTAGGTAGAGGACCCTAAATTTTAAGCAAAAACCTTCTGAAGACAAGGAACCTAATGTTCTACGCAGAAAATCCTCCATTCTCGGTAAAGGACCCTTTAGTCTAGGCAGAAGACACTCTATTCTAGGCAGAGGACCCTCTATTCTAGGCAGAGGACCCTCTATTCTAAGCAGAGGACTCTCTATTCTAGGTAGAGGACCCTATATTTTAAGCCATAATCCTGAGAACATTATGCACTTATCGCCCCAAACTATACCTAAAATAAAAAAATAGATTATATTAGCGAGCCCGTGGGAGTTCCTCCAAATGCTACCAACACGAAATCTCAATTTCAACAGAATTTTGACCCCTACGCTGAAATCCAGCAAACTGCTAAACAATAATGGTCCTCACATTCATAGGGAAGTCAACAGGAATCCTAGACAAAAATGGACTTAGATTCGTGGTCAGGGGCCCAAACTAGCCCTAAATACATCAAAATCTCAATTTCGAAAATTTAACCCCTGAGGACCCCCTAGGGGGGGCTCATAGGGAGGTCCAGAGGAGTCCTAGACAAAAATGGACCTCAGATTCGTGTTCAGGGGCCCAAACTAGCCCTAAAAACATCAAAATCTCAATTTCGAAAATTTGACCCCTGATGACCCCCTAGGGGGGGGGTACCCTGGGAGAGTCATAGGGAGGTTCAGAGGAGTCCTAGACAAAAATGGACCTCAGATTCCTGTTCAGGGACCCAAACTAGACCTAAAACCATCAAAATCTCAATTTCAAAAATTTGACCCCTGAGGACCCCCTAGGGGGTGTACCCTGGGGGGGTCATAGGGAGGTCCAGAGGACTCCGAGACAAAAATGAACCTCAGATTCGTGTTCAGGGGCCCAAACTAGCCCTAAAAACATCAATATCTCACTTTCGAAAATTTGACCCTTACGACCCCCTAGGAGGGGGCTACCCTGAGGGGATCATAGGGGTACCCAGGAAGCTCCTAGACAAAAATGGACCTCAGATTCGTGTTCAGGGGCCCAAACTAGCCCTAAAAACATCAAAATCTCAATTTCGAAAATTTGACCCCTGAGGACCCCCTAGGAGGGGGGTACCCTGAGGGGATCATAGGGGTACCCAGGAAGCTCCTAGACAAAAATGGACTTCAGATTCGTGTTCAGGGGCCCAAACTAGCCCTAAAAACATCAAAATCTCAATTTCGAAAATTTGACCCCTGAGGACCCCCTAGAGGGGGTATCCTGGGGGGGGGGGGTCGTAGGGGGCTCCGGGGAGATCCTCGGTAAAAAATAACCCCAGATTCGTCTTCAGGGGCTATTAATTAATAGGATATAAACTATCCTAAGCAAAATGATAAATATAATAATTCGGGTTTGAGTATACCAATAGAAAGATCAAGTTATACTTATTAACACACATATCCTCTTTAATCAAAATTGGTTCGAATTTTAAAAATTTTAAATTATTTTCACCAACTTCATCAAATCACTGCAAAAACGAACCAATTTAACGATGTTTTAAACGTAAGTTGTCAGAAGCACCGGTGGCGCAGTGGATTAGCGTGTGGTTTCTACGTAATTAGATACGGTGAAACCAGAGGTACCCAGTTCGATTCTGGGCCGATGCAATTTTTCATTTTTTTCTTTTTTTCATTATCATAATGACAAAGATCGATCATTTTTGTAATGTCACGTGTGATGTTCAATGCTTTATCCAGCCAATGGGATTGCTCAAAAACTATATAGATATGCAAATGAGTTTAAAAATTAGTATATAAGGGGGCAAAATAATGATAAGATCGTCAGTCTTGACTGACCAGCAAGCCGTCTGTTTGGACGGCTTGCTCTTTTTGTGAACTGCGGCCTTCTAGGAGGAAGGTTCGCAGCTCAACCCACGGGATTTCGGCTTTGGCCGTTATCCTGTGGTTGGTGGCAGTTTTCAGCCAAAAAAATGGTTGAAAGCTGCCTAAACGGTGAGTCCCTTTAAAGGTGACTGCTGTTGCTTTTGAAGCTACAGCTTTCTCCTTTAAAGGTGAGTGCAGTCAGCATTTGAAGCTGCTGCATTCTAATCTAAGGCTCACAGCGTAAGCTGCAGAAGGTTGCATAGCTTGGTGTGATCCTTTCAATTTTTGACTTAGTGTGTGTTTGATTGAGTGTCGATCAACAGGTTCAGAATTGATTTAAAATAAAAAAAAATAAGCCGCTTCTGAGTAGTGAGTAGCTACGTAATTTAGAACTTTATTGAGCAGTCAAATCTGAATAGACACTGATCTGTCAAATTTAACTACTCAGAAACGGCTCAATTTTTATCAAAAGTATTTTGGGGTTATATAACACAAAAGTATTTTGGGGTTGTGTAGCATCGCAGCCTCATGTCACCCGTCACTTGACAGTTCTGAAAATTTCCTCACAAAAGCCGTTATTTTCTGGTATCAAACGTTATGATTCCCGAAATCTCTTACAATACCTAAGGACTAACTACACAGTGTACCGAGTGTAATCAAAATGCTAATGCTTGCACTTAGACTGAATTTATAAAATAATAATTGAACTGACTTAACTTGAATCAATCTGATCTGGTCGAACTAGTCTGAACTAGACGCACTAGACTTGTAATTAATATACTTATACTATCCTATTCATAATGATAATGAAAATATCTACTCCACATTAAAATATCAGTTAGAACCATGTGTGGTATTAAGACGTTTAACTTTCGAATCTCGTGCAGCCGCTTGGTTCCAAAGTTATACGCAACGTAAAACGGAGTTATTTGTCTGTTGCTATGAACAATGTTTAAACGTTGTTACTGAAACCACGGTACTTAGCATACGTTTCATCAAAATGTCTAAAAGAAGCGTTAATGCTGCATACTACACTGCTAAGCTGTGACTTTGCGTTTAAAAGGGCGTAAAATGGAGTTATTTTTCCTCCGCAGAATCCTCCGCGACAGGCCATTTTTGTAGTTAGTTATTTCTGGAGGTTAACCACAAAAATGGCCACAGCTTAGGCTAGGAGCATCGTAGAAAGATAAAAATAACGTCTTTGGAAAGACAATTTCTAGCGCTTTCAAATGACATATCACATGATGGCGCAACTTCCTGAAAATAAGTCTACATTTCACTTTCTAAATTTTGACGTACGCTAAACGTCACGTCACAGGGTCATGTGACCCATCATTTGAAAGCTCTAACAATTTCCTCTTAAATGACGTTAAAATTATAATTGTACCACTACCGTATCAAAAGCTATGGCCCCTGAAAACTTTTCCTAAAAGGGGCTAATTGTACAGATCACACCATGAGTGATCAAATCTCTGAGCAATTGAATTTAGGCAAAAATTTAAAATTTTTTTGCTCATTTTTCAAAGAATGAAAAATAAAATAGACTTCACTAAGATAAATACGACATGGTCTAACTAGTCTAACCTAGACGCACTAGACTTGTAATAATTAATAGGATATAAACTATCCTAAGCATAATGATAAATATAATAATCCAGTTTTTAATGTACCAAACCCAGTTTCAAATATACCAAACGAAAGCTCATAACCCACTTATCATTTTTCGGTTAACTCCTAAGCTTAATTCTTTTTATGGAAATAAAATTAATTTTTGGAACCAATCCATAATGTTAAATAATACCAACAAAATATTTTAAACCGATTTTAACGTACCGTTGCTGTAACCCCCGTGGTGTAGTGGTTAGCATTGAGGCGTCTCACCCCTCTGGTCGCTGGTTCGAGTCCAGCCGGGGGTCGTTTTTTTCAAATTTTAACTTAGGATCTTTTTAGCAAAATGTATTCTACGAAAGTGTTCTCATTTCATTAGTAAACATTGAGATGCAATACGTATATACCGCTTACCATTTATCTGGCCAAAAAGTACCAATTTCGAAAATTTTGGGCCCTGTTTGGCATCTCCCCAAATATTACTTAATCAGATACTTTTTCAAATTTTTCATATTTTTGGTTATCCGTATATTTGCTATACGTACATATACTTTCCTAAGATACCCGACACACTAAACTTGTAATAATATTAATAATAATATTAATAATAACAGACATTTCAGATACAAAAGGGTTGCCTTTGCTTCGCAACTGGTCGGCCACCCAACAATCTTGTTAACCTTACAAATTCATTTAAATTTTTTCTATATAATTTCGGTTCGGACAAGGCGCTTCTTCTATTGTGACGCCCTGGTTAGTATACGTATTCACATAATACATTCAAAGAATACGTCTTTACTCACAGACTTGAGTATTAGGATTAGGAATATATGTTACACAGAATATCCACGGTATTAGTATACTAGTAAGTACAGTATATAATTATGGTTAGGGAGAGCCCTCGACTCTCGAGTTTCTGAAACGGGCCGGTTGCCTATAAAGCGGACGGGGATATGGTGAAACACACCGAACCGCTGAAAAAGAAGAAGAAGAAGAAGTATATAATTATGAGCATTCTTTTTTATTTAGAATTTGAGTCATTTGACACTGGCTGTACGAAAAATTGCGATGCTAATGCCATCTGTCTGAAAGGAGAATTTTGTACTTGTCCTGAAAATTTCCTTGACTTGTCTCCGGCCACTGCGGAAGGACTTGTTTGCCATCAAAGTACGTTCATAACTCGGACAAACTAAAGTAGATTTATGTCGTTTATGTTTGAAAATTTACGTTAACTCCTTTAGTAGTTGTTTATCGACATATATACGATACATATATACGTGTTCATTTTTTAAACTATAAAAATGTAGACTGCCCTTTGACTCTATGTAATTCTTTATTTAGTTGTTGACATATATTTTCGTAGGAAGGTTGAATAGTCTCATTTTTTAGTTTGTTTTGATTAGGTGATGCTGATGCACAACAACTGCGGAGTGAGAGGGGGGGTTACTGTGTGGAATACTATTTATGGATTCTAATAAATTTTGGCGATCTGACTTAAAAGAGTTAGGATCCGCCGCATTTGGGGGTAAGACGGTTTGAAAGCCCCTCCCATCATGATCATATTTTATATAAGTTGGGCTGTGAGTCATAATAAGTAAGGCAATGTCAAAACCACCGAATTGTAGCGTCTTGTGTACTCTAGAGAGTAGATTGTGATAGTTTCAGTGTTTTAGCGTGTACGTTTACGTATATACATATGTACGTATAGATAGATTTATTTGTTTTTGATACTCGAGTTGTAATTATCATGTTAGATAGATTTAGTATTATTAACAAGACTAGTGCGTCTAGTTTAGACTAGTTCGACTAGTTCTATAACGTGAGGTCAAGCCGTGTTTGACGATAAAAGGATAGGATAGTGTTTAAACATACTAATAATTTAGTCAGTTATGAAATATGCCAGTTCTTTACTTAAATTTTGGCCACAGTAGGTTTATGACGTAGGTGTTTGAGTGTTCCTATCAATATTATAATTTGACTTAGTTTTTTTTTAATTTTTTGCTTAAGGTGGCGCTCCTGAAATGTGACTTTTCAAAAAACGGCAGTTTGGGCCCAATTTTAGATACACAATGGCAAGCTGGTGTAAAAGTATGCCTAAATACAAAAAATGAAGTTGATTGATACAAACTAGCATTCACTGTAGACCAAACGTGAGTGGAATTTTGGCTTGCGATTTCTCTTCGCAAGTAAGTAGCTGTTGCACAATCAATAGCTCATTTTACTCACATCAACGTCATCGAGCGGTCGCAAAAAGTCATTTTTGATGAATATGATTGATATATCGAAAAACACTAAAATCGCGATTTTTGAAAAACAAATTTGGCTAAATTTCTTAGATACTATCGATTTGCCCAAAATCAAATTTTGCGACCGCTCGAAGATGCCAAGGTGCATTTATGTGCCAAATTTTAACTTTTTTCGTTTAGCCAATTTTTTAAAATCGCAAGCCGAAAATTGGCGTTTGTGTTCACACGCACTATATTTCTGTCTCATGCAGAAAGTATTGCTTTAGTTGACAAAAAAATTATACCACACTCAATAAAACACCAAAAATTTTTAATTACGTTTCAGTAAAACACAACTGCTAGTGTTTTTCAGCCTTTCAAATTCATTACATACGTGTAAATGCACTGGCTTGTGAAGGCATTTCCGTGAAAATCTATTTTTCTTGACGAAATTTGCTCAAAAATGTTCAAAAATTTTTTTATGTGATATGTACATGAAATTGAAGGAAATTCACTTCTGATCAACTTTTGTTCTTACGATGCATGTTTATTTTTGCGCGTTTTCAAAGCAATGGCCAAAACCCACATTTCAGGAGTGCCACCTTAACTTATTGATGCGACAATGCAGCTGTGTGGTACCAGCAATTTTTTTTGTTTAGTAGTGGAAGCAGGCTGTCCCGGTGGCTGGGGTACTGTGAGGGGCAG
This sequence comes from Trissonchulus sp. WLG1_4, assembly GCA_030248245.1. Classification (NCBI taxonomy): domain Eukaryota; kingdom Metazoa; phylum Nematoda; class Enoplea; order Enoplida; family Ironidae; genus Trissonchulus; species Trissonchulus sp. WLG1_4. The sequence goes on from JASANF010017802.1 coordinate 32,190, forward strand.
CAAACGATGTTACCACGTTTTCGAAGACAACCAGAAAAACCAGTCGGAAGCCCGCCTAGAGTGTCTCAGTCACGGCGGGGACTTGGCTTCCATCAGCTACGAGGAAGAGTCCAGATATTTGGTCGATATTATTCGTCGTTACAGTATGTCTATTTTATTGTACACACGTAATGCTCTTGTGTAATGTGCAATATAAATAGCGTATATAAATAGCGTATATACAATAGTCCATTCGCTTCCGCTTATTTAAGTTGGGCAGTATTAGAGTTTTTTGTTTTATAGATAGTTTTGTAAACATTAGTTTTTATTGTGAGTTGTGTAAACATTTCCGTCTAACTGTATGCATGTAAATAATCCGGTTTTGCGCAAAAAGCTTGTTGAGCTAGATAGATTAGAGATATTAAAATGTTTTACGTTGAATAGTTTATGTCGTAGTAGAAAAAGTTTGAGTGGGGCAGATTAACGATGAATCAGGTTTGTTATTAAGATGAAAACCATGATAAAGTCATACAAAGTTCAAGTTGAGGATATTAAAAGTTAAGCAGTTATATAATAAAAAGTATCCACAACTGATCGACTTATGCATGCATGAATGTGAGACACGCGACATCTCTTTTTATCATTCGATTAATTTAATTAAAGTCTGACCAGATATTGTTGAACCCTGGGACGAAACGTGATTTTTGTGACTACTCGCGTACTCTTGATGCATGCAATTAATTGGTCTTTTCGTAATGAAATCGCGTGTTTCTTTTTCTCCTTTTGTAGTCAAGGCGATCGGCACCCACAAACGTGTCTGGATCGGCATGCAGGGGAAGGCTGGGTCGTCGAAACAGGAGTGGGAGTGGACGGACGGATCGGAAGTGTTCTTCACGGCCTGGTATGGCCTCTACGTCAAGACGCTGCACGGGAACCGGCCATACTGTGCTCAGGCTGTGGGCGGTCGTTATGGTATGCACGTAGAATGATGACATTTTTTTGGAAGGGGAGGCTTGGCTTACTGTTGGCTGCGGGTTCAGGCATGTTTAGATTTCCTATGTGAAAAAATATAGTTTGAAAGGCGAGTAGGGAGGAATTAAAATTTTATAAGTGCCCGCCTCCAATTTTGGGTAGCCCACTCCTACTTTTAAAAGATAAAAATGTCAGGAATGATGTATAGCGTTTGACTGGGCGTTTGTTTGGCTCTAAGATTATGAACCAAAACAATGAAGGTTACATTACAAACATACGTGTTTGTAAGGCGAGTTTCACTTTTTTGTGGATTCATAAAATCAATGCTAAGTGATTTATTACTTTGATTAAATAATTCGATGGAATGGAAGTTAAGATTAACAGCACTGGGGGGGGGGGGTTATCACAATCTGTTCCCGTTGAAACATGTTATAGCGTAGTAAACTGTTATATTATCGATAACTATCATTGCGGTTGCCGACATACATGGGCAGCACAACCCACTCTTATTTGTGGTTGTCCTATGTGCGTGCCACTGTAGCGGTGAAATGAATCATAATCCTTAGGGCTATTTTTGCTCCTATAAATAGACTGCAATAACTCTAATCGCTCTGTTGTGTTGCTGACTCTGGTTATTATAACATTTTGTTGTTTTTTTAGGTAATGGTCGCTGGATACGCACAAAGTGTGATGAAGACGCGGATGGCTATGTCTGTGCAGTGCCGAGGGCAGGTAAGGAAACTAAAACATTCTGATAGGTAGGGTGTAGCTAGAAAACTTAGGATCAATTCCTAAAATGGATTAAACGGATTAAAATTTGTTTGCTTAATAACTTATCTCGATGTTGAGGTAGACTATAAAATTTTGTGCACAAGCTGGAGGTGGTACAAATAGTTTCTATAGCAAATTTCGTATGAATTAATAAACGATGTCATGAGTTATTGGCAACACAAATTTTAATCTAATCCGTTTAATCCATCTTAGGAATTGGCCCCAAGTAGCTGACTAAGTACGGGTAGTTTTAGATAGAGTAGACAGGGGGGATACAAGAATATCGGACAGGAGGGGCAGCTATGAGGATGATAACGACGGAACCATTTTTTGTTTTAGCTGAGGTGGTGGCTGATGAACCGGCCATAGGAATTTTTCGCCGATTTGATATCACCTGCTGCAAAAACGGACAGCCAACCCTGGCCCCCGAAGTGATGGCCGAGGTGTCCGAATGGAAGGTGGTGTGGCGAGGGAACTCTACTTTCGATCCGGCCTGCAGTGCATACAGCGGTATGTTGGGAATCGTAGGTGGCATTTGGAAATAGTGAGTGGAAATATTGGATCGATGGAACCACATATAAAATCTGTGGTTATGGCTTGGGTTTTACTCGGAAATAGAAAAATAATATCGCGCCATCAGAATCAGGAAATTGATTTGAAAGTCACACCAACCTCAGTGTACAATTTGAAAAAAATTGGAACTTTGAAATATGCAGCAAAATGAGCATCACACGCAATGTGAGGACGCATCCAATTATAGGAAATTTTTTCCGACCGACCCACTTAAAAACATTTTGTGCAATTTTTACATTAGTCCTTGTCCCTTGAGACCTCGCCAGGTCCTCCTTTCTGGGTGCGAACCAGCGTGCAGTTGTTTTTACCTATTTTTCAGGTTCATATTCGCTTCCGTTTGAAGTTTTCCGCGCCACGGATAACACGGACGTTCGGTGTGATTGTCCGGAGGAAGGTTTGGATCGGAACTGTCACGATGCTCGCCGCTGTGAGAACAGTGGATATCGGGCTTATTCCAACGGTCTGCGCTGTGTCTGCCATGATCCCTATTTTGGGTAAAATCGCCTTATTTGTTCTTGAGTGAGAATATTAGTCTTGAGGGATTCTGGAATAGCGTTAATGGGTTGAGTAGTAGTATATATTAAGGGTTTAATAAAATAGTAAATTAAACCACTCACTGTCACTGTTTCCGTGAGACAAAACTTTTCACGATTCAGGTAGTTAGACGATGACGGGGCGTATATATAAATTCTTATTTACAAAACCCCTTTTGGATGTATTTTTTGTAGGGTATAATTTCAGCCTGCAGACTTGGGTCAATGGATGTATATTGTATACCGTATACCGTCGCACCTAATTATTACTGTAATAGTGATGGTTCTAGGGTATGCTTCTCCGACTTACCCGTATACGGGTCGATTCATTTTACAGCCGTATGCCCGTTTAGCGTTAGCCGGTAGAATTACGAAATAATTACGCCACCAATTATTGATCTTATTACACTATTAGTGGGGTACCGCATATTTATTTCATAATTTGCCGACGTCGGTTAAGCTCCTGCAACTATGAATCGACCAAATTGTTGTAATGTCGCCCAAATTGAGTAGTAAATGATTAAATCTCACTACAGTATAATAATATTGCAATATTATTTTCAGCGAGCTCTGTGAGAAGCAGTGTCGCCATGGACGTCGTGTGAAAGTGCGCGGTCAGGACCAGTGCCAGTGTGACACGCACTATTACGGCGAAGAGTGTCAGTACGCCAAGTGTTTCAACGGCGGCCACGCCTCCAACTCCCAGCGGGGTTGCATTTGCCCAGCCCATTTCCTAGGGGCCCATTGTGAGTCGCCCATCTTCAACCACTCGTCTAACGACTACATCGAGGCCTATCGGGTGCAGTCTTTTCACCGAGACCTGGCCGGGACTGCTGTGAGCTTTTTCATCATCATGGCACTGGCTTTCACTATTTATATTCTGGCACGCAAACGAGCTCGAAGACTTCAGGTCTGTTTAGTATTTTTATGTAAAGTTTGAAATGTTTTTTTAATTTTAAAATTAATTTTTTTGAACTTTGAAGTAGTTGACCTTGACGTATATTATTATTATTACAATGTTGACACTATTAAAATATGATCTGATGCGCCATTGGCCTTCATTTGGATTTGTAATTAGGGCTCATTTGTTCCACAAATCTCGTCTATTCCAGATATTTAGAGGGTCTGAATAGATTTTTTAGTCAATAATGCTTTTGACTTTTCAAATGACTTATCTTTTAGAATCGCGCTGTCCATTTTTCTTGTGGTCTAACTACCTAATCGACTTGGGTAGTGTTATGAATTAAAGTCATTTTATCGTTTTAACAATGATGCCATTTATTGTTTTTTTGTGTAATTTCAGCGTCACCTGGAGGAACTTCGTCAACAGCGCTATCTGATGCACATGCAGGACAGTCGTAGTGACATGACGAGCACAGTGGCCAATGTGGGGACCCTGGCACAGCCCCCCGCCTATTCCCACGCCTGCTACGGGGGGTCCAGTCAGCTGACCTCTGACCTCCAGCCCCCTCCGGCCTATTCGGAACTGTTCAAGAATGAACTATTGCAAACTGCTGCTGACTATAATAGTCCGTCGCAAGTCAACGCTGACAGCACCGGCGCCAGTGATAACATAGCCTGCAGAGCCTTGCCTTTTTATTCACCCCCCGAGCCCCCTCCTAATTCTCAGGGGGCGCCTGGAAATCCAGAATCCCCTGTTGCAGAATCTGGCCCCCTTAGTTCCGCCACTGACGGCAGTGACGCGTCATCCCCATTAAGCAGTTCTGGGTCACAGGTTAACCCTCCGGATCTGCCGCCTAATCCAGCTAGCGAAATCAGCAATCAGTATCAGGCGCCTAAATAGTGTAACTACAATAGACTTGTGATTTTTCCAGGTAGTTGTAGCATTCAGACTCTTCGGATTCGAAAAAATAATGTACTATTACTTTTGTTTGTACGATAGGAAACACTGCATAATCTGCCGGCATGATTGTGTAAAGATGTGCATATCATTCTAATTGTTTTGTATTGATAGTTTCTGTATTTTATGTTAATGTAAGTATAGTTGTCTGATTGAAAAATACTTTTCGTCACTTAATAGTTTATTGAAAGTCATTTTTGATTAGGAATATGAGGTAGTGTTTTACTAAAACGTTTATGGTAAAAATTGTTTAAAATGGGTTAGATGACGTCAGAAATTTTTCTGTTGCGGTGTTTCTATCGGTTTTTCACACAGATTACAACAGTTTGCTTTAATGGGCACATTAATGTGCAGAACAGCAGAGCAGCGTTCAATTTGAAAAATTGTCTCGCTAGTCGCTGTGTTGAATGTTGAGTTTTACTGCAGTTAATACAATCTTTGATTTGTTCGTCGTTTTTTATTTTTATTACGAAACTGTGTTTCCGTGGTATTGTTCTCAAAATGATTGTAATATAGCTAGCTACATCTGCTGTGATACATTGCATTGCACTGGTTGTTGTAAATAAGTGCATGTTGAACGTTAATAAATTGTTTGTCGTTTTAACCTGTCTCTAATAAGCTATAGAAAATAAAATATTTTGATTCTAGTGACTGCGGCTGAGTTAGGCTGATGCGGTTGCTGTTTGCGTAGTGTGAGTGACCTGGAATTTTCCGCCAAATGCATTTCGGACGCTCAAGTTCAGTTAGACGCCATAAGAGTCCTCTCCTCAGTCCGGTCTCCGGCGGACCGTACGCCTGCGTTTACCGTCACCAACACTAACTCGCTGCCGAGGGCCGACTAGCTGGCCAATGTTGTCCCTTGCCACTCCTGGACCCGAACCGATGTCACGGTGCAAATTTTCCGAGTGGAAAATTCAGAGCAACCATATAATTTTTTTAATTTTTGGATTTTTTTGGATCGCTAAAATTGTAAAAAAATTTTATATTTAAAAATTTTAAATTTTTTTAAAAATCAGTTTTTTTGGAGTCATGACCATGAGCTCAAGAGGAGTCCGTTGGTGGAAAATTATTCAAGTTGGTTCACTAAATTTAAAATTCCGGACTGGTGGGGGAATATATAATGGAAAAGACCCCATTTTTTGTTTGATTGACTAAGGGGGTAATTGAGTTTTTAGGTGCTTTTCTAGAAAGCCATAGCTCAGCGTTTACAAACTCAAATCACAAGCGTTGTTTTGCGTTAAGTAGAGCTATATCTTACCTAGAAATATGTCATTGATTAAAATTTAACCTTGGACAAGCGGCTAAAGAAAGGTCTTGGCTCCAGTACAAGCAGCTCTGAATCGTGTTATTATTACCTGTTGGAGCTGCAGCTGAAAGTTGATGTTTTTGACACGTCTAAAATCCCCAGGTATCTCCCTCACTTTTTCAATATCTACCTACTACCTAGTCGATTTACCGAGAAAACCAATTGAAAATAAAGCATCAAAAAATTTTTGTAGTATTCAAAAAATGTCGACAGGTAAAAATTCGAAAAAGTCAACAGACATGTCTGGGGAGTGGGGATTTTGACCTTTACATTATGTGCCAGAAATTCGTGGTCAAGTATCATTTGTAACTTGAGTTCTGTCTGTGGGCGCAAAGATCACGTAGAAATCACAAAAACTTCGAAAACGAAACTACCACATTACATACGTACGTACTTTAGGTTTCAATTCAACCTTTCAATGGAGAAAATATGACTGTATAGTTGTAATGAAACATTACTGGCAGTACTGAAAACCTTTAGGTACTCACTAATCAGTGTGCTTGGCAGAAATACCTTTAGCCAAAACCACGTACGTCGTGATTACTTTGCGCTTACTAAATTAAGCTTTGCGCATTGCTAAATAAGCTAGAAAGCTAGTTGATAATTTATAATTGTGTAATTTAAGACAAAAGCTGAGCCATTTTTACTTAAGCTACAGTTGGACTACGTCTGCTAAATATGGCTACTTCTAGTTAAGCCGAAAGTAAATGAATTTTGATTGATATGAAATAACTATAATTAACATGACTATTTTTTTGAGAGCCCGCTACCAACATTTTTTCAATCACAGGGTTTTAGATTAAAATTTGTGACGAGAGGTGTCTTATCTCTGTCTCAGTGTTGTGAATTACTTCAAGACTTCGAAATTGGAAGACTAAAACAGAATAATTTATTCAAGCTTTCTGAACACGATAAAGCACGAACACAAACTGGTAAAAATGAAATGAATATTATGCAAAATTTATGAAATTGAAAGCATGAATCAATAAATTAATGAAGATCACTGATCAAGCGCGCTTGACAGTGTCTCAGCTTTTGGGTTAAAAATATAAACGAAGAAAGGAAATATGTTACTTTTCAAGGTTTTTGGTTCTTGGTCAAAATATGGCAGTTCTATTGGTACGTCCGCTCAGTCGTTTAAGTTAAAAGCGACAATAGTTTTACAAATATGCTGGCTAATTTCATGCACTAGCCTAAAACTAGACGGAACTTGCTGCTGTTACCAAAACCAACTAAATGCCCCACGGGTTACTAAACCCATCTATTATTAAATAAAAAGTAATGGGTAATATCACATAAGTCACGGAATGACAAAATACATAACTTCACAATGATAGTTACAATAAATCCAGTAGAATGCATTCGGAATATGGATATCAAAGATGGAACCGGGTTGAAGCAAGTCGCTCAAATGAAACAACAAATCAACTAAAAGAAGTTCATGAAAATGGATCATGGATGGTAAAATTATATTGTCAATTCGGAAATTATTCAGAAAAAGGCGAAATTGCGTCAAGCAAAATATGCTTTGTAGAGTATTTGGAATTTAGATGGGGGGGGGGCAAAAGTGCTGATACTACTTTTTGCCAGGGTCAGCAATTCAGAACCAGTGACCCGCCTGGTGAGTGCTGACCTAATGACCCCGATCCAGAAATAATCAACAAACCCGATTCAAGTTAAATAATCTATAATTCTGTTTTGTCTATTTTTTTGACGATATGTAACACAAAAAACCACGAAGCATCAACCACAGTTGACAATTTTTCCAATATACAATGTTGACAGATTGTGTTTGAAAATGCCGATTGATTAAGTAAATATAGCAGCAACAGCAGATAAACCAAGCTTCAATTCTATAGGAAGAAACCACTTAACCTCAACTACAGATTCAGTAGATAAGCTTTGCTGCGTATTTATGTAACCAACCGTTTCAAAAACAGTAAATAAAAATAAGCCAAAAAAAAATTTTTTCATTGTCTACGATACGAAACTGATCAAGATTTTATACTAATAAACTTTTGGAGAATTCTGTGATATGTTTAAAAGGCAGTTGGCAAACAAAAAATTAAACCTATGCCCGACAAAACTTTATTTGGTATTTATTCATATTTACAAAAAGATGTTCATATTTACTAATCTGCGAAAAAATTCAATATTATCATAATACACTGAGCTAGCCAAAAATTGTCCTTAATAATCTTGCCCGTACGTTTTTTCAAGAACAAGTATTAACCGGGCTTTACCGGCTGATAATATAGTGACAATACAGTACTCAATTAATAAAAAACTCCACCTGTTTAATAAAAAATGTTTGTCATACTAGAGTTTTTAAGACCTAGTCAGTAGATTATAAATTACATAAAGAACACAATAGGAACGTAAACCCAATTTTTTGACTGAATAGACATTGACAATAACAACACTTACGCAGAATATACAAAAACATCTCACTAAAACAATAAATTAAACCAAGACAAAAATCTACAGTAATTTTGGTATATCAAAATCCTGAAAACAAAGTTTCAAAATAACATTTCATCGTGACAATCCACATCAAAGAATTAATAATCCAAATTTTTTTCAACCATATATAAATAAATATTAAGTTAAAAACATAATTTAAAATCATTGATTTAATAATTCCCAGGCGCTATCATCCCAATCCGACTTGATATTTTGACTTTTCACATCGCCAAAATCAATTAACAAATCGTCCCCCGACTTGGGGGGTTTGGGCTTGCTCGTTGCACCGGGCTGACTGGCGGAAGAGCGACCGCTCGAAGACTTGGAGGTCGCGGTTCGATCCCGGCCAGGCTGCTGTTTTTGTGAACTACTGCTGCCGTTGGTTGGTTTCTTGGGTCGCTGCTGAGACTCTGCGGAGGCCGGCTGCTGGCCGGTCAGGGAGTTGCCTCTGCTGAACGAGTTTGAGCCATAGGATGGGGAACCGGCGCCTTCGCTCTCACTAAAATAGATTATATAAAATTTATGTACCAAGAGTATATAGTGGTCCCAAGGGCGGACGGTGGGGGGATACAGGGGATATATCCCCCCTTTTGCTTGGAGCAAAGAAAAAATTTTTTGCAACCGCTTACCAAAAATAGCCGTAAATTGACGAAATGTGGCCAAAAATTGAAAAATTTTCTCCAAGGGCTGAGTTAACTTCGCTTCGCTGTTTCATATTGCTACTGTAGTTACATGTTCAACATTGCGTGAAGTACCCATTAGTGGTTACTATGAAATAAAACATTTTGTACATACGAAGTCATTTAAAAAATGACGTGTTTTGTGTCCCGTCCGTAGAAGCCTTTCTGGCTTACTCTTCCCTATTATAATCTTTCGCCAAAGCCTTTACACGTGTATATATATCGTAATTGAGTACGTTTTACTGCAGTTATATACTTGTCTACCACACTAAACACACAACAATTCCGATACGTACCCAATTGAGCAAATCTGGCGTACAAATCAAAAAGTCCCGAATTTTTTTCCTGGGGGTTGCCGCCCCCAGACCCCTGCAACTCTCTGGTTTAGTATTCTGTGTTTTCATCTTTCATCAAAGCCTATGCGTGTCTACGCGAGTACATTAGGCTAATTTTGTCGGTCGAACGGTATCATAATCATGGTGAAACCAAACAGACACAAATCTAAATTCTAAGGTACTTTTTCACCAGGTTAAGTTTATCTCGTGCTCTATAATTATATCAATCAAATAACTCAAACTTAATTCACCACAAACATCCAATAAAATCAGACCCATAGACTGACCAGTAATCTTGATAAGGCTTAACATTGTCTCTGAAGTCTGAGCCCGAGCCCGAGGTGGTGCCGCCGTCACCCCAGCCCCAGTTGTAGTCCTGCCCGCCGCCGCCACTCTCCTGCAAGAAATTCTTTTTGCTCTCTTTCGTGCCGCGTCTAAATAGAGCAAAATAGTTTGTTTAAAATTGGGGCTATTCATAAATCAATTTGACTAAATGAGATTCGTTTTTGTGTCGTGTTAACTGAACACACCACAGATCTGCCACGGGCATATACTCTTAAGGACGACTTATGGCAAATGGCAATATATTTTAGAACTGTGATGCGTTAAAAGCAAAACTCATACACTTGATAAATGTTTCAAACGAAACGAAGTAAAAACATATCATTATATAAAAGTTAATTTTCTGCATTCTGCTACTTTAATAACCAGAGACGCTAAAGGCAGTGGGGGGGGGGGGTGCCTGGCTCCCGGCTGGAGGGGGGGGGGAGTTGGATCCCTGAATTCGATTTCATCAGGCATCAGCCGGAAAAATTTAGCACTTTTTCGGTTTTTTTGCTCACTATTGGGGTACTCTACGTGCATCTACGTTACAAACTGATTTTAACACTATGCTTCTCATTAGCACTGTCAATCGACAAGTGCAATAACTCTTCAAATATTGGATAGCTTTAGGGTCGAGTCATACTTACAGCCAAATGTCCTTTTCTGTCGGAAAATTACAGAATAATTACGCCACACAAACTACTATAACTGGCGTGATTATGTCGTGCTTTTGTCGTATGCACGGACAATGGACATACGGCTTCAAGTAATATGAGTGTTGACCCAGGGTTTTTTTGTGTAAAATAGGGTGTATTTACACATCGGCCGCCTAATTTACACAACAAAAAATAAAAATACACACTGATTTACACAACCCTATTTCCGCGCAATAGTTGATAAAACTGCCTATTTTGGTAGTAAAAATTACAAAAAATCGCCATGTGGCGACTGCGGCCTGTAACCGCTTTGTAATAAAGAAAATAAGTCTTATTTTTGACTCAAAAACAAAAAATCTCCAGTTTTTGCGGGCTTCCTAAAACTGGCACTTGAAAATTGGCCATTTTTGATGAAATTTAAGCGATTTTTACCTAACTTTTATCTAAAAAAATGTAAAAATTGCGTCAGTCTTGGAAGAGGAAGGTTGGTTGATTCAGGGGAGGGGGGTCCCCCACCAGGGGGGGAGGAGTATATACCCAAAATTTTGGTGCTGTTACATGCATGTGATACTTCAAAGTACTTTCAAAGCTGCACGGCAGGTGTTAAACCCGGAATTAAAAAATGTGTAGGATCTGGCTGATGAAACCTGCGTAAACCTGTGTATAACTCTGTGTAAACCTCTGTGTAAACCTGCATATAAGGCGTTTTTCGGGTGCAGTCGGCACTAGGGTGCACAGCGTACACTCTATTCTCATTCTTCATAATTTTTATTTTCGTAGTTTCGTAAGTCGCAAAGTCAAAATATTGGTTTTTTTAACTGCGAAAAAGAATTTTTTACCTAAAAAATGCCTAAATACACACTTTCAAAAATTTACACAACATAACCTTAATTTACACAGCAAATTCTTAATTTACACATTTACACAGTGCCGATTTTGAAAAAAAACCCTGGTTTTTGACCGTTTCTTACACATACCTGGCCAAGCGGGTCTAAACTAAGTCTGACAAAAAATAGTTGCGCCACTTACTTATTTTAGTGGCATGACTTCTGCAACTACTTGCTGTACTCTTGATAGTCAAAATCTATTCGTTTCGTACCAAAATCACATGTTTCGTTTTCTCAAGTAAAGCAACTATTTTTTGTCAGGCTTCACTACACAAATCAAACAGTATGTTCACCCACCCTTTGGTGGCCTCTTGTCCCAACAGACTACTTTTTTCGCCATTCCCGTCCACCGAGTTCAGTGTGGTCTTGGGCTGGCCGAAAACTGACTGGATATCTTGCCAACCCTTCATGCTGTAATCAGCCGCCTAAAAAATAATGTCCTTTTTTTGTCGACACAATAATAATTGTCATTAAACACCCTCGTGACTCGGCTTCTTAAAATAAAATTCACTGGGCACTATGTTCGAATAGAACTAAGGTATGACGATACTCTTTATGGTTGCGATTCGTTCTTTTTGTAATGAAACCGCGTGTCTCTTCTTCTCTCAGGCTCTCGCATTTTCTGGTCAGACTTTAGTTTGACATGAACGTGTCTAAACACTGGCAACTGCCCATTTACCCATAGACGACTGACTACAAATTTAACGTATTAGTAAAACATGACGGGAAATACAACGCTCAGAAGTACTCACTTTCGAAGCAATATTTGTTACTGAGCTTTGAACATCGTTTATAAGAGTACCGTCTTTAACCTGAAGCAAACACACACACATATGGTAAGGTTCACCTAGAAATCATATAACAAACCATACACTTATACAGATATTATATAAAGATCATTTTAGGATAAAAACTTTTTCGATAAACTAAAAACCAAATATATATACATAAATAGTGGTCAAGCAAGGTCCTTGTTCCTGGAAATTCCTTTTTAAAAAAAATAAATATTTTGCTAAGCTCTCTTTATGTGCCGAATCCCAGTAATATATTAAGTAGAAACTTTCGCACAGAAACGCATGAAACAAAATTAGAACATGGCAAACTTGTTCTCATAACTATAAATATGATTACGGGAATATACAGGCTGTACTCAGGCATAAAAAACAGGTATATACACAGATAAAGAAATGTAAATAATACGTCTTAAAGAAACAAGCATGCTTTCTATATAATATTATATAAATAATTCTACTAAAATCTCTACAAACTGCTTACTAACTAAAGCCAGCTACTTTATTTGCCACGTAAATAAGTAGTTACTGCTTATTAAACCAAGTTTATACTGCTAATGTCAAGATCTACATTAGACTACAGACTATCATGAGTCACTGTCTGTATGCAACGAATTGCCAGCTTAGGGCCCACTACTTTCAGACCGATTTAAGCTGAAAAGGAATACAATATATTAGTGCGACAAAACGAGTTGGGAGCAATCCGACAAAAAACTATTAGTAAAACATCAGACTGAGCACCAGCTCTACTTTTAGTCAAGTCTTTCTCCAACGCCACTAAATGCTTTTAGCTTGGCGAGCTAATGTTCACTGCAGACTTCTTAATTGCTTAAACCAATAGTTTGTACTTTGGGATTAAAATAATCCGACGGTTATCAGCTTGTAGTGTCTGATTGGCCATTGGTCTAGAATCTGGATTTGACAAACGAAATCCTTAATCCATTACAAATTACACACCTTAAATCCTGTAAAACTTGTAATATTACAGACTTTGAGCTCTGAAAATATCTGAGTGAAACTGAACTCGGAAAGTATATGAATACAAATTGAAGTTTTTTTGAAAGGTTTTCAAACAAATAAAAATATTTGTTTTATTTCGCTTTATGACTTATGAAAATGTATTCACACTTGAAGAATTGGCCAAAAGTTAGAAATAATGTTCTGTTCTCTATATACTAGAATGAAACCAGCATAGGCAACTCAAGCTTATAACATTTAAATAAATAGTCTACTCAAACACTTAGGCCTAAATTCCACTCCACTCAAAGATAACCCTTACAAAAGGTCAGAAGTAGACTTAGTAGAATCCCATCAAAGGTCTTCAATGGATCTAAAACTACAAGCAGAGGCTGACTCAAGCCTGAATTGGGCTAGAATGCTGAAAGGTCTGAGTCCTGAAAAGTCATTATCCATTTGCCGTTCACATTTCAAACAGCAAAGTTGAGAGACAAGACACTCATTCTTTCGTACTTTTCTCCCCCAAAACTCTTTCTTACATATTGGGAGCTGTTCTCAAAGTTTACTGTGAAGCTGCCAGGGGGTGATGGGTTGTTCTGACAACTGGAGCTTAATCAACCAAAAAGTGTTTCGAAATTATCAAGTTTCAGTGTTATTCCCATTTGACTTGTACGAAAGGGGGGGGGTTCGTATGGTACTTTTCAACGGACCCCCTTCCCCCGCGCTAACACAGCCCTACCAGTCCCAATTATCAGCGTGTCCATCAAAATCCACTAAACTCAGCTTAGAGGCCGCACCAATAAAATAAAAGAAAACGGACGCAGACATTTCCAAATTTCCGATCAGTTGGCAAAATGGTCAAGAAGAATGGAAAATAATCCGACCAATTTTCAGGCCCAGAAAACAGGCTACTGGTTTTAAATCAAACTAAAATTTATTTACCGCATAAATAAATGGGCCTGAATGGGAGAAGCGATAAATAGTGCCGACAGAACAAGCCCAAGGGAGCCCCAACCTACCAGCAGAAATAATGTGCTGTTCAATACTGCCAGGCATAGTATATAATGGAAATATTGTGTTTTAATGGGAAGATCCATAAGAAGGGGTCCTTTATCACCCAAGGGCCAAGGGCAACACATCTCTGTGCAGCGGCGTTGCCGAAAAGTGCCTTTACCCCAGTCAGCCCCCTTCCGGTCCAATGTGTGGTGACTACTGCAAAGTGAGCAACATAGAACACAACGCCTAAAAAACTGTCAGACATGACTTTAAAATTCGTGTTCGCATCAAAGTGGCTGCAGTCACTGCAGGTTCTAATTGCGAACTCAAAAGTCAACTATAGACGCATAATTAAAGCCTTTTCTTCAGAAACGACAGACAACCACAATGTCAAATGACACACCCAATGTCTAAATGACATTGCCAAAGTGTCAAGAGAAGAAGGCTAATCTTCAAAATTAAAATACATATTACGAAGCACCGGTCAAAAAGTAGACAGTTGCCACAATATAAAAAGTTACTGAACACAGCTACCAATAAAATATAAGTTTGTATTATTGCTTTGAACGAATCTGATGTTATCTTCCTGCTTATGTTTTTTTCGTTTTCCAGCATTATTTTTTGGCAAAAAGTTGGATTGCATTGCTATTGGGTGTGACCGGGCCGCTTGGTCCCAAAATTTTTCTGGAAAAAAAGTTGCACCCACAAGTACTTCCTGGTGACTAACCAGTGACCACCCAGATCATGAAGAGTGTAGGCTCACGTGACCCATTAAAAAAAGTTGACTTCCCAAGTAGTCTTTGTGAATTTGCTAGAGTCGAAAATAATTTCACGTGCTCCGTCCAAAACTCGCTGAGACGGACTGATGACCCCAAACAGGATCTATGGCTGCCTAGCAACGCAGGGGCCTCCCCCACAGCCGCCTAGCCACTACCCGACCCCTAGGTGGTCCCACATGTCAATTTTTTGAAATTGAGATTTTCATGTCGCAAGAAAAATAATTCCTGACTCCCTGATTTCCAATTTGCGCGCTAATTTTTGTATAATAACATAGGCTTTCTGGCAACCTAAGGGAAAGATTACTTTTAACTTTCAAGACACTTTATTATTGTCTACAGGGACATTCGAAAAGTCAGAGGTGTTCTGCCTGTTATAAACAGTTCCTGAAAAGTGAAACCGTCACTGCTTACAGACTCGTTATAGCTGCGCTATACTATGACACTGGTTCTTGTGACGCAAAATACATTCTCATTTTGGGGCCGCACTATCAAAATTGGGCTACGTTTAGCCACGGGTATGGTGAATGTAAAGTTAATTCTGCGGGCAACGGCAAAGTTAAAGTTAAACTAAATTTACTTTGTTGTCATCATCAATAATTATTGTACTATAAAATTACTAAATAGTTACAAGATACCTAATACAGGCTGTCCTATTCTATGATCCGACGCTTTGGCTGTTTCTGCTTAATTTTTTGACATCTCGTTCAATATTTATATATATAATATAAATATATATAAAATGTTATTTCTCACTTTGTGCCTGAACTAACGTTTACATATTGATGTTTTCTTTGGTTTCCGTTCATTTGAATAAAATATTTTGCTTGCTTTTAGCTTGCCAGTGTTCCGTTGCACGAAAACTATTAACAGACGCTTATCACTCGAATATTTTCAAAGCAATGACCACTATAGAGAACTTTACTACGTTGCTACAGAAATATAAAATCACCGGTCATTAATTTCAGCCCTATGTTATAAAAACCAGCAATATAAGTTATACTTTTAAAGTCTAACTAGAAAAACCTAGGATTCTACAGTCTGTCGAATATTTCGATGATTACATAAACCGGTAAAGCTGTGAAGCTGAAGTACAAAATGGCCCACGACCAAAAGGTGACTTGGCCTTAGCACACTGGAGCGTCTCTACGTATACCAGTCCGACGCTACAATTCCAGTAACGAAGGGCTTATGCTATCCTAGTATACTGTTGTGACTTCTTACACGCCGTCAAAACTAGTAAATAAAAACTATAAATACAATAACGGCTCAATTTTAACGAAACTACACTTCTAAATGATAATTTATCCAAATCGACTAAATGTCGTATTGTCATGCAATTTTCTTTACTGATACAATTTTCAGTCATTATTTTAATTATTTTCAGCCCAGGGTTTTTTTTGTGCAAAACCCTGTGCAAATGCACACTTTTTTAAAATTTTGCACACAAAAATTAAAATTTTGCACAATAATGCACACTGCCCGATGGGTCTGGGATATGCTGACAATGCACTGTTTTTAATGCAAAATCGAAAAAAATTCTGGGGGCTGTTGCCCCCAGACCCCTGCATCTACTCACTGGCGGCATCATCAACGGCGGCAGGTTTTTATACTGCGTTTTGGCAAATGGCGCATGATTTGCGTAATTGCTGTTCAAATTGCTAGAGGTTTATTTTTCTAAAAATCGTGTTACACGTTGTCAAAAACCATAACTCTCTAGCTTCCCAGACCTCCACAAACTACGGCATCTACGTTTCTAAACTAAATTGTCTCACAAGTCGGGAGAATTGCTCCACCCAACCTGAAAAATTCCTAGATCTGCCACTGATATGATTTTATGTATATATTATAACGTAACAAGGGCATATACCAAGGGTAATGGAGGATGTTGAAAACTTTTGCCCCAGAAATTTTTTCTTTGTAAAATTTTAAACACAATTTTTTTACACAAAAATTTTACACATTCTGCCCCATTTGAATTTTATGGCCGGCCAAAAAATTTCTGTTTCGTCTTTAATTAACCAAATTTTGCCCGAGAAATAAAAAATTTCTGCATTTTCAGAGGACTGCTGTCCCAGATCTCAGCAAAGATCCAGGTTCCTAAACAAGTGTTGATGAAATACTAAGTTTTTCAATGCAAAATTCATTTCAAAATTCTACAAAAACTCTTGGACTGCTGCCCCTAGGTTCCGCAATCACCAAGATTCGTCAACAAAGTGTTGTTTGAAGTTGCTTTTATAATGCAAATTTTATTTCAAAATTCCACAAAAGCTGTGGCTTTTGGGGGCTGCCGCCCCCAGACCTCCACCCATTATATATGGCATACACATTTTTGCAAGATTAAGTCAAGGAAGGTAGGTCGGCTTCCCCTCGCTCAAAAAATTTCATGGATCTGCATTTGACAGCCATTATGCTAATGCCAGTAATTTCCAGTATGTAGAATTTCAGCACACCAACATAAACATATCAGCAACCAGCAAGGGCGTACCCAGGGTGGACGGATGGTGGGAATCCCCGCCCCGTTGTTTTTTCCACAAGGGTCCCGCCGTTGGTTTATATGGTCAGGCCGGAACAATTTTCTGATACGTCTCCAATTGACCAAATTTGGCATAAAAATTAAAATTTTCCCCAATTTTTTTCTGGGGGCGACCGCCCCCAGACCCCTGCGACTCGGTGGCATACTAAGCCTTGTTATTACATATCTTTCATCAAAGCCTATTGATGTATACCCGAGTACATTATGCTGCATTTACATGTCTACACGTAACACGAGTATATTATGCATATGCTACATTTACTTGTGTTATATACACTGTCTGATGTGACGTTACTTACTATCTTTTGTTTTAATTTTTCTATCGGAAAAAATTTCTGATACATACGTCTCCAGTTGACCAAATTGGGCCTAAAAATTGGGAAAAGCCGCCAATCTTTTCTGGAAACTAGCAGCCCTCAGACGCAGACCACTACACCTTTTTAATTTAGTAATCTTGCGTTTGTAAGGCGTTTTATGCGTGTTAAAATTGCTAAAAAGTGCCTTTTCACCCATTACAAAAATTTGAAAAGTCATTCTCTCCCCGGACATTTTTTCCTGGGTACGCCACTGATACGTACGTACCTCTAGAGGTATAAAAACGCGTATATTTGCTTCTATATAGGCGAAGAAAACACATTTACAGTTTGCACAGAAAAATAAAATTTTGCACACTAAAATTAAAATTTTGCACAATTATGCACACAAAATTTTTTGAAAAAAAACCCTGTTTCAGCCTTTATTTGGCGACGCACACGTTAGTGTTAGCTTGGCAAATTGCACCTCGTAAACGTACCTTTTCAGTAACAGTCCCAGATATTTCAAAAGCCTTAGTCGTCGCAGTTTGACTGGCCTTGACTGCCTACAGAAAACAAAAGTAAACAGACATGAAAACGTAAATCATAAAATAAAATATGGAGATTTTGAGCACAAGAATACAAATAAATAAAAAATATCAAAAACATGCGTTCAAAAAATTGAGAGATGTTTAAAGGGACGTAGCTATACCTGGACAGCTGGGAACATCGGCATGGGTGGGGGGGGGGCTACGAATATACACCCATCGATTGGGTGGGGAACGAACGGGGGTACTTGGCATACGGGGATGAGATATTGTTCGAAGAATAGGTCATAAAAAAGTTTAAACCTTACAACCATCGAGCCAAAAAATAGAAGTACCGAAAAATACACGCATGTATGCCGTAAAAACCATCTCCTTGTAAATTAAGACTGGACGGAGTAAGTTTTCTCAAATTAACCATGGGCAAAGTTAAGGTAAAGGCAAGGGCGTACCCAGGGGGGGGGGAATGGGGGTAATTCCCCCCCCCCCCCCGAAATTTTTCCCCAGTGACTTTTTACACAAGGGTCCCCCCTTTGGTTTTTATGGTCCGGCCAAAAAAATTTTCTGATACGTCTCCAATGGACTAAATTTGGCCTAAGAATCAAAAATTTTCCCAAATTTTTTTCTGGGGGCTGCCGCCCCCAGACCCCTGCTACTATGTGGCTTACTATTTCTCGTTATTGTCTTTCATCAAAGCCTATGCATGTATACACAACTACATTATGCTGCATGTGCATGTCTACACGAGTATATTATGCTACATTTACTTGTGGAATACATTGTCTGATATGACACTCCCAACTTTTGTTTTAAATTTTGTCGGAAAAATTTCTGATACGTCTCCAGTTGACCAAATTCGGTCTAAAAATTGAAAAAATTGCCAATTTTTTTCTGGGGGCTGCTGCCCCCAGACCCCTGCAGCCTTGTGTTTTTTGGTTTTTATGGTCTGGCCGAAAAAACTTTCTGATACGCCTCCAATTGACAGAATTTGGCCAAGAAATCGAAAATTTTTCCTATTTTTTCTGGGGGCTGCCGCCCCCAGACCACTGCAGCCTTGTGGTTTAGTAATCTTGCGTTTGTAAGGCGTTTTACGAGTGTTAAAATTCCTAAAAAGTGCATTTTAACCCATTACAAAAAATCGAAAAGTCATTCCCCCCGAAATTTTTTTCTGGGTACGCCACTGGGTAAAGGTAAAGTTAATGCTGAAAACAAGACTAACGTGGACCGTTGAGATTAAGACTTGTAGAAGGCATTAATTATCGCTAGCTGCAAAACAAGTAGCAGTACTTTTTGACCCGAATCTTAAAGGAAACCTCAGCTATCACATCGGCTTTAGTTATATATGAGTGGATAAGGGTAGCTAAACTTTCCCCATGGGTAATTTTGAGAATACGGTCTCTGGAGGCAAAGTTTTTGAACAGTGTGTATGTATGTCACCGCACAATGACAAACTCCATATTATCATTCACATGCAAGAACTACAAAAGTATAAAGCATGAAACACACTATATATACATAAAAATTCAAGAAACCCAATACTGTTGATATTTTCATAACTACAGCACGAAGTTTTCAACAATGAGTGTAATATGTTTGAAAAGAAAGTTAATTCAAAGAATATCTAAAAAATATCATGACGCCACCAATATGAAATACATACGCATAAAATATGCGACACGCCACAGGCGACAAGACACATTTTACACAAACACAATATCATTGCATTTGCATTCAAACTTTGACACGGCATAGTGTCGTGAAAACAATAAAAAAATGACATCTAAAAACAGCAAACTTACACTATCTTTGGCATAACTGGCAACATTTAGAGCGCCTCGACTTAATGCAGACCAACCCTGAAACAGAATCACAATCACAAAATAACAAATAGCCAAGTTTGCCAAGTTGGTAACAAACAAAAAAACAGCATATGAGATTGATTCGCAGCAGCTGATTTGTATATTAAGTGCATCAAAACAGAGTCGAGGAAATAGCTTTTATAGATTTTATACCAAATGACAAAAACTAGTCTCAGCAGAAAATCCACGACTTCTGATTTCGCATTCAAATAAAATTGCAAACATTGAAACCTACACAAACACCTGACTCACTGAACTAATTCTAAAAATTTACAAAATATAAAGTAAAAAACTAAAAAACATCAGCTGCAATGTTTACTTTACATACATACATTAGAATTTAAAAAAACACACGAACCAGACAAAAAAATTCAAGTGCGCCACAGTCATATAAATTGGACAAAAATGTGAGCCTTAAAAAACGACTACTAAAAAGTCTCAAGTGGCTACAATGCTCCATAGCAAAAATTAGACTCGGTTTAGGAGAAAATGACTAGAAAATAGACTCAGCAGGATAAATTAGCTCAGAAGATAGACACAAGCAACTGCAGCGTTTTTGGACCTTTCTACGTTAAAAAACAAAGCGGCAAGATGAAAAGTTTGACTCAAAAAAACAAAACTACCGTGGCCAACATTTAAACACCGCCCTGGAAATAAATTACTAGCCAGCAAAAATTATGCCATTTTCCCAGTTTTTATACACATTCTACTAGGAAATGCAAAAATTAGCCTCTTATTCTTAAATTAGATTCTCTAAAAAAGAACCCTCCTCAGCCTAACGTCAATTAAAGCTGGCTAAAAAATGAATGAAATTCTAAGCAAGTTTGCTTATGACATTTATGCAGTAAAAAAAAGACTGCTTAACTTTATTCGGAGACACAAAAAAATATTTTACTGCATAACCATAAGTATTATCGTATTATTATGCGTATATACATTACGCATCATGTTGAAAAAGGTTAATTATTTCAGGTCAGCATAATCTCACTTCTACGCAACAGCGTTCGTCATAGTTTAAGCTAATAAACGCAGAAATATAATTACTACCGTCGTTGTAGAAAAGCCATAACTGCATTATAATCTATAGTGATTATAGACGGCTGTTTTTATAACACACTACTTAGCTGACTCACAATACATGGCGCGGGGTTTTTAACCCGCCCAAAATGTTTCGAAATAGGCGGAGAAGTTGCACCCCATTGCCCCCCTCCCGTGGCTCACCCCCTCCCAAAATGGTCTACCTGCCCCCCCTCCCGTGGCTCACCCCCTCCCAAAATGGTCTACCTGCCCCCCCTCCCGTGGCTCACCCCCTCCCAAAATGGTCTACCTGCCCCCCCTCCCGTGGCTCACCCCCTCCCAAAATGGTCTACCTGCCCATGTATGTGACTCACTCAATTGTCCAGAAATGTCACAACTTTTAGAAAATTTTCTTAAAAAGTAAAAATCTTGAAGTTTTAAACCTTCCCCTGGTTTTCTTAAGCTGGATATGTATAAAGATAGCCCATGTACATTTTTAAGTAAAGTATGGCATAATTACACAATTTTAATGGCCATTACACGGCAAAAAACGAAAACGCAGACAAGTTCGATGCAAACTTACGTATTGTAATGTATTCAAAGTAGATTCATATAACTCGTCCTTTTTATTCTTCGATTCCACATTAGGAGTGCTGCCGAAGCCTTGATACCTATAAAAAAACCACAACACAACTATGACTAACCGCAACAGTATCTATTTCAGTTAATTAAAACATCGCAACGAAAAATTCTACACGTATTTCCTACGTACGAAGAATATTGCCCCAAGACAGTGTTTAGCAAGACTGAGCTTATGGTCTTATCCAAAATTGGATTTATCGCATTAGATTTAACTATATTTCGTCGATAACGCAGCGTCAGGTAAACGTAATTTATTGAAACTTGGCAGAGGTACGAGCCATGTGGGGCAAAATTTCAGCGGGCTATTTTCATTTTATGCTGCGCTATTAGCACAACTAATTTAAATCTTCTAATCCGTTAAATCCAATTATGGATAAGACCCGAAGACTGCTTTTATACCACCATAATAGTGTAGTGTAATGTGTAATACTGTATGGCTCCACGCACGTCGCAACATGTACAGCTTGTACAACGCCTGTGTAGCATTCGAAATACCCAATAAGGAGTTCAACAACGCTATTTGTGAAAAAAACAAGGCCAATTTGAAGGTGTTAAAAGACGGCTTTCATCTAAAACTTCGCCAAGTTATCGTTTTCTACACGCCAGTCATAAACTTTTGCAAAAAATATCAATCAGAATTTGCTGGAAACAACTGCCTAATTGGTAAAATATAGAGATAAAAAGATAAAAAAAACATAAAACACCCACCTATCATTAGCTGATCTAATACCGTGATCTCCGAAATAGTCATCTTTCTGATATGATATATCGTTTCTAAAAAACAATACAAATACAATCAAAGATGTTACTTAAACCTAAATGCCGTATTTCATTTAGTTTTACCACAGAATCGGAACAAGAAGAATGAGAAATCTTTTTGGCATCAGACAAGCATTAGTTGAAACAATAGGTGTAAAAAAGCAACATAGTAGTAGTGAAAAATACAGCCAAAATCCTGTGAGAAGTAGTATAGTAGTTGATAGCCAATAATTAAGCTTGCCTATAATCCTGTTCCATGGCGTCTGAGGATGCGTAGCTGTAGGAGGTTTTCATGCCGCCGCCACCGCCGCCTCCGAACGGCACCCAGCTGCGGGCCGGTGACTCTCTCGCGTCCCATTCACGACCTTCCGCCAATGTGGCTATCTAAAACATATATAATATGTTTTTGAAATAATATTATATATATACTTCATTTGCGTTATCGACCCCTATGGAGCAGGAGACACTCATCGTATTCGTTTTCTCCTTTGTATGAACTTTTTTCTTGGGAGTTACTATTTTTGCCTCCTACTTTGGGCCAGGTCACGTGACCCACCCCCAGAAACTGAAAACCAGCGTTTTTTTGTGCCAACCTGCGTGGCCACTCCACTGGATTCGACTGCCATTTTGGCTGTGCGCTGTTGCCCCTCCGCCACCGAAGTGAAGTGTAGAATGGTTCGGTCGAAACGCCCGGCGGGGGGTCGCTCCCGCCTCTCCCAGCTACAAGCACTGCCACTGCTTGTTTACGTTTCTCTCAGGTTACATTGCTTCTTTTTTATGGAATTCTCATGATTGACATCGCCACTGTTCTGGGCCCCCGTGTTAATTAAACCATTTTTCATTTTTGTTAAAATTATAAACAAAGGTATATTATTATAAAAAGATTTTTAAATATTATTTTTATTTATGAAAAACAGGTGCTTTGGGGATGAAGCTTTATTGTAAAAACTCGTCTTCAAACTCCAAGGGCAATTTGGGCTCTGAACACCAATTAATGTTGGGTAGGCCTAGAGCGGACCCAAATATTAACCAGAGACGCCGCCAAAGTCTCGACCCAGTTGTATCTTTGTTTTAGTGCCTTAGACCTGTTCTAAAACATCCAATTTCGATCGATATACAAGTCTTCAGCTCTGCTATCTGACATATATTCTGACCTTATCTCTGTACAGGGCAGCTGCTTTGGAATTCCACTTTTCATGGAAGCCCCAATTGACTCGGAAGTCGGGCTGAGATTCGAAAAACTCTCTGGCTCGCACATTTCCGCCCACTTTCATTTTTTCCAATTCCGAATCCTTCCACTTGTCCATTGTGACTGAGCGGACAAAACTGAAAGGGGATAAGGAATATGGGCAAAATGCGCAAGTACGATATTAAAACTATTTGCTCACGCGTGCTCAAAAATATACGCAGGTGAATTCCAATTTTAACGGGCATAAAGGGGTCGCTTTCGGTTGGCAACTAAGGAAGTAGGAAGATAGATGGCCAAACAGCAATAAATTTAGGTTGTGAGTTGTGACAAAAAAAATTGGAGCAGATTTTTAAAAATGTAAATAAAAAACCTTTATTTGAGCACGTCAGAGCAAACAAAAATAAAAGCAACCCTTACCTTCATATACGTCATGTTAATTCCGTAATTTTGAATGAAAAATTGGTACAAGATCAAATATTTTAAATTAATACTGGAAAATTAAAAATTAAAATTAATAATTTAATATCAATCGACAATCACAATATGTCTAATTGATGACATCACGTGACAGGAGAATGATCTCTAGACAAATAAGTAAAATAAAATAAGACTAACTTAAGCAATAATAAATAATGTATATACATAATATTAACCTGGCAACTTATATACAAACAATTTCACTAACTGGCATATTTTCAAAAAAGGCCATGTTTACTGCTTCATGGAGAAGGGGACACATAAAACTGACAATAACTGAAAAAATATATCCGATAGTCCTATAATACTTTAATACACGCATAATAACGAACTTAAAAGGGTAAAATTCCAGGTAAACTACATCTCATAACGTTGACCTACCCGCCCTGCCTTACGCTGACAGGCGAGAAAGGAAAAAATGTATCCACCTAGTCTATATAGACAGTTGGGCCTAGATACAGATACAGTCTGTTTATACACCTTCTTGTGCCTGCCTACTGTCTACGGCCAATGAGAACAAATAAATAAACACAGAAAGCCCAGTAGCTATTAATTGTCGCTAGCACAGAATAGCAGCCTAGGTCAACTACAGTAGTGGGTAAGTCATACGCCACTACTGAGTGCTGACGACTGAAATATTAGGGAGAGTTAAAACCGTTTGTAAAACGCAATTTTGAACTTCGATCACAGAGAAAATTATTTTTTAAATCTAACAATTTGGAACCCTTGAGCCCGGTTCATATATTATACTTGACCTTGTTCTTATCGTTGTGACCCTAAGCGATTCCCGAGCAACTCGCATAAAAATTGTAGCCATTTTTTTGCATGAACAAAGTTGAGGTCAAGTCCAGATCGTATGAGTTAGTTTAAGCAAAATTTCGATTTCTAACAACATTCATTTTAAATTATTTTGTCCCTGCCCCTATCTCCTTAAGGACAAGTATGAACCGGGCTTTAGCGATATGCACACATTAGCTGAACACTGAACAGAAAAAAGGCTAGTTTTGTGTTTGAAGGAGAAACTATTACAATAAAATATATACCCTATACAGATATATGATAGAGTAAACAACCTTCTGCTAAACAATACACTACCGCAGGGCACGAGAATTGAAGTCAACATTTAATGTTAAAGCTAAAAAGACGTAAGAAAACTTGTTACCGTGATAGAGTCTGCGCCTTAAGGCGTGAAAAACAGTGTTTCAAAAGCATAATATTCACGAAATCAAAAAATAAGAACCGAAAAGTCAAGCTAAATCTTATATTTACTTAAAAAAACCTTATCGATGTATATAATACTGGTCGGGAAAAGTGACTGATCAGTTTTCAAAAAATTACTTGCTGACAAAAGTTTTAAATAGTAAATTTTTCATAACTTCTGGAAAATGTCAGAGAAACAGGACCCGTATCTAAGTTACACATTATATTACATAAGCTATATTAAATTCACAAAAAATGTCATATTATCATAATGCAATTACCAGTCTTTTGAAAAATACAATTTATCTAAGAGCGTTGGCTGCAGTGTTTTTGTGTAAAATTAGCAAAGTAAGAAAGAAAAACTAATTGAACCCGGGACAACTGCTCGGTTGGCATGGTAACCGAATTTTGCAAGCTCATGCTACACCTGAGCAGCACACGCACACACACAGGAGGTCTGAATAATAAATAAGCTTCTATTATGCCAGTCGTAACATGCAAATTATGCTAACATATGCATGGTGTACAGCAGTGGCGTGAACAGCTGTCTCCACGTTCGTTACATGAATATATATATACTGTATACAGAGCCCAATACAATTATCAAGTCATTCAGTTATGATAATTACGCCCGAAATATTAATATTACTCAATACGCCCATGCTAATTTAGTGAAAAGAAAAAATACAGTAAAAAGAAGGCTGACTTATCGTTTTCAATCATAATTGCACGAACTTGGGAGCAATTAGAAAAAAAACAAAAACGCTTAGAATTAGAAAGCTTAGAATTTTCCAATCCACCTACGACCCAAACATCGATTTCAGTGAGAATGCATTCGATGTACATATCGTATAACAATAACTTTGTCTGCACGCGCATGCCACAACATTAGATTACTGCCAAGTGCCAACGGTGTGACTATGTGAGACAAGGGCTTTGTATGAATCACTTATTTTGTATAAATCCTTGTTTCCATCATCAGAAGGTGGCACTACGTGGAATCCTTGTAAGCAGAGTCTTGTGTATGTATATAAAAAATAGGGTGTACAGCGAAAAATAAAAATACACATTGATTGACACAACAGTATTTTGTGGATCAAACCTGCTAGTTTAGTAGCAAAAATTACAAAAATTCGCAAATGGCGATTGCGGCCTGTTCTTTTACGCTAACGAAATTAAGTCTTCATTTTTGACCCCAAAACAAAAAATCCAATCTTCGGGGTCTTCTGCTCCTGTATCGTTTCTGATTTTTTTATTGTAGCGTTCTTGCTTGTGCATTTGAAAGTGAAAAATTAACAATGCTGTGCTTATCTGTGCGATTTCTTGTATTACTTCCTGCGAACTACTTCAACGAAAGCTGTAGGGTATGTATTCTCTATTCTGTGTATATATTCAACTACTGGTACTAGGATGCATAGGGTTACACACCCTGTTCAGTGTTCTCATATATTTTTCTTTTCGTAGTTTATCAATCGAAGGTTTTTCAAGGGCAAAATCCCTTTTTACCTCGAAAATGCTAGAAAATCACTTTCAAAAACTTTTCCAAGAAACATCCTTAAACCCATATTTTACACAGTGCCGATTCTGAAAGAACTTATCCATATAGAACTTAACCATGTAAGAGACAGCCCATCTGAATCTTGCACTACCACACACCATCGATATGCCTCTGCTACCTGAAAACTTTTATATATGCATAATATGCTAGACTTGACATTTTCTAATAAAATATGCATTTAGTTATGTAATGTATATATATGCTGAGAATAACATACCCTGTGTCGCCTCAGTCATATTATGACTTTCAAATTTCAGAAGAAAAACACATAAAAGCAAGTAGGCAACTAATATATAATTATATCGTCCTTCTCCCTCATACTGTAGCGAGGTCTAAATTTTTGGAGGGGGTCAAAGTCAATGTAGCCAAGTTTCAGCGGCCCATTGCTTTTGTGCAGATTTTTGTCCCCCCCCACCTCTCATACGTGTGACGGTGACCTCATAAACACACCTGCTATAGCTAACAAAAATAAAAAAAGCGAGACCACCAGCTTGGGAAAGCAGGTGTCAAAAGGATTTTTAATTCAGACTAGTAAACAAAGAATCATGATATCTCTTTTAGCACACATATTTGTTCCCACTACGAACTAGCTGATAGCAACCACGAGAAGGACTATATAATACTGCAATGACTGATTGAGTACCTGTACCATGTATACCTGAGGAACTCTCTGTCGGGAGGGGGCCGACCATGAAGTTGGGGAGGTGGGGCTACTCGGTTTTGCAAAAAACTGACTATATATTGAGGGAAGCGTCACAATTCCATATATGTGAGCCGATTACGGTATCAGCTTCCCAGAGGACAGAGCTGTACCGGTAGGACACAAAAGTTGAATGAGACCAAAATGGCTATGGCCGGTTCGGATGTCATAAAACTCGAACTCAGCCGTCATTGTTTCGAAAAGACGGTGCTTTGAAGTGTCTGACAACCGTTACCCACATTTATTGAAAAGCCTCTTGATTTAAATATGCCGCGTTATTTTGTGTTGATTTACATCTACATGTACACTGGGTCTCGCCTTAGTCTGGAACCTGGAAGGCTTTTTCCCAGGTTTCCAGAGTTTTCGGTTTAAGGGGTCTTGTCTCGAAGTAAGGGAGAATTGAACTAACAAACACAGATATACATGGGGCGACCTGAGGGGGCGCCCCCACCCCAGATTTGAGAAACAGGGAAAGGTTCTTTCTCAGATATGACCCATCGAGACAAGACCCCCGAAAAGCAAAAAAAGCTGCAAAAAATATAGAAATTTTGCAAAAATTGGGTGGGTCCATGGTGGTAGGTTCTTACGTTCTGACACCCGCTTATCCGCTTATGGCCATCCTTTAACTTCTGACACCGGTTTAAAAACCGGTGCCAATAACAAGAACAATTATATAACTATAAAAAACAACCTTTAAAAGTCTACAAACTGACCCGTGTGTGCATGTGGAATTTGATGCATTTTGGGCTAAACGCAACTCGACAGTAACTAAATTTCTAGCCTGAGGTTAAAGTGGGTGTGCGCATACGGATGAATTACCGACAATTTTTATAAAATTTCTATTTTTCCTGTCGGCATCGGCATTGCAATTCCGACAAGTGCCGCAAGGCTCTGTTGTGGGTCCTACGTTATTTCTAGTTTTTATAAATGATATATGTGTTCCAAAACCGGTTGTCTTATCAATGTATGCAGACGATGCCAAGTTATATGAATTGTGTGATAAAAACAAAACCGATCGATCTGCATTAAAACGTGCAGTTAACAATTTCTTGGAATGGTGTAATAAATGGCAGCTGGAATTATCACTGCAGAAATGCGGAGTTTTACATCTTGGTTACATAAATCCATGTGATATATATGAAATTGGGGCTGAATATCTCTCTGTAATTGACGAATGTAAAGATTTGGGAGTTGTAATGCAAAAAAATTTGAAATTCACAAAACACTGTGCAGCCATTACAGCTAAAGCTTATAAAATGTCGGGCATGATCAAACGATCTATAGTATCCCGTGATCCTAATGTGCTATGTCGTCTTTTCCAAACATATGTCTACCCAGTGTTAGAGTATGCTTCTGTTGTGTGGAACCCGGTCTTTTTAGGTCAAATCAGAATGTTAGAGAGTGTGCAAAAACGATTTATATCTTTTGTCATACCAGATCCGTCCTTGAGTTATGAGCAGAAATTAGATCTCCTTGAAATGGATTCGTTAGAATTACGTAGACTGATAGCTGATTTGACCATGGTATATGCTATATTACATGGCTATTATGATGTGAATTTTTCACGGTTTTTCAATTTATGTGCCGACAACCGAACCAGAGGGCATATATGGAAATTGAAGTTACCAAAATTTAATCGCTTAGAGAAAAAACATTCTCTTGCGTATAGAGTTGTAGCTCCATGGAACGGGCTTAGTAACTATGTCATTAGCTCACGAAACGTAGCAGAGTTTAAAAAACGATTAACTGAAGAAAAATTAAACCTATCAAAGTTTTTACATATGAGATAGGTCTTTCGAAATTCGAAATGAATATAGGGTTGAATACATAGAGTTGTAATTGTGTGATATTCCTTGTCACTTGTTTATTTGTTATTCGTTCGTTAACCTACTTATTGATAAATAATATTATTTTTAACGGTCTCCTACTCTCGCGCTAATACTTGAAGTAAACCATTGATTGATTGATTGATTGACAGGTCTTCTTGCAGCGTAGATTGTACGTATTTCTGATTTTTGTGACACTTCCAGAATGACAGGTTATATATATTTCAAGGCTTCAAATGCGCATGTCTGTGCCATGATAACTACGTCCTAGCCTAGACTATGAAGCCGATCGGTAATATTTATCAACCCTTCACTTGAAGTTCCCCAAACGTCAGTATCGGACTAATTTCGACTACTACTATATACTACTACTATTACTACTACTACTACTTTCGACTTTAATCAATAAATTAAATTAAATACAGCCTGTCGGGAATAAAACCATCACTTTAGTCAGAAAAAACTCACTGGAATTTAACTGGTCAACACGGGCGGTCCCAGGGAGGCGGGGCGGGGCCTCCCTAGAAATTTTTTTTCGCCAAAAATTTTACACAAGGGTCCCCTCTTTGGTTTTCATACCTCCGCCGAAAAAATTTTCCATACGTCTCTGACAAAATTTGGCCTAAAAATCGGGTTAGATCTTATCTCGTTCAGTTAGGGTCAAGTTCAAAAACTTCGACCCGTTATGAAATTGCTGCCGCCCCTAGGCTTAGAAAGCAACTTAGAAATTCCAATACGGACATGCGATTCATACCACACAAGTAGCCAGAATCGAAGGCTATAACGCTATAACCACTAACCACTTTTTCCAGCACGACTCATGAAGCATTAAACTACGAATACTCAACTTCTTGGCCTTGATTTTTTTCCGACAATAACAACACAGCGTGAAACGGAAAAAAGCTATTATAAAATAAAAAAATTCTTCAGACCTCCGACCCCCCCCCCCTGAAATCAGAGTCAGTGCTGGTCATACACTCATACACTATACAGAAATAAAACAAGGTAGTACGACTCTAAAACTGACTCAAAAACCTAGGTCTGTAAGCAGGGTTGGCAGTCTCGGTCTCGTAAAAAAACCAAGACTAGGCCAGTCTTGGTCTCGGTCTCGGTAGAAATACCGAGACCTGCCATAGGGTGGTCTCGGTATTTCAGATGACACTTGGAAGTTTTGACAATTTTGCAAGATCACTAAAATTTTTTTAAATTTTAAGATTCCAAATAGAAAGCGACGCATGAAAAGGTATACAAACTGTCTGCGGGCCGAAAGGGAATGTCAGTGCACTGACAAATTTTAGCTAACTTCAAGTTTAAACTTTGTGTCCTATATACACAGTCTATTTTTATCAAGCTCGAGTTTCTAACTAAAGTTTGAGCTAAAATGGGTTGCCTACTTGCCTGACTTATCTGGAACCTTTAAGCATATATTTCCAATAGTAAAATACTAACCATCATTTACCAAATAGTGATAACTTCGTAATTAATTTGTAATTAAAAATTTGCTCGGTTCTGCAACTTTACTAAGCGCTAACTGAAAATGCAGTTTAATTGAACTTTCTTGAGCCCCAACTTTTTGTCGCATGTCAAAACAATGGCACCGGAGTTAGGCTGCAAAAGTGTCAACCTATGAATATATTATGCAGTATGCACTACAAAATGCCTATGGTAAAACGCCCAAAACGCCGTGCAAAAAAGTCTGCGAAACTTTAAAAAATTATCCAGAAGTTTTCAGAATAGCTGGAAAATGATTCTCTTCTCCGGATGTCAATTACTCTAATGCATGAGGTCGTTACAACATTGTTACGTTTGTCGCAACATAATGGTCACTTTTTCATACTTAATCATATCACTATTTTTTCAAGTGTCTAAAATTAAAATTTTGAAATAGGTCCCCAAGGGCTGGTCTCGGTCTCGTAGGTTTCGTTTCGGTGGTTTCGGTTGCTTGGACTCAGTCTCGGTCTCGGTTGCAAACCCGAGACTTGCCAACCCTATCTGTAAGTGCCTTAAATCTAAGTGAAAGTAATTGTAATTGTAGCGAGAAGCTATGTTAACTTATGCAACAGTTAGGTGGTGGTTCAATAACAACCGTGATAAAATGAGCACTTGCGCGCCCACAGGCGAAAGCGGGTTCTCAGGTTGCTACCAATAAATCAATGGATTTCGTGAGACCATTTTTTACAAGGGCACGTGTCTTCGCTTTACCATAGCCTGGGTAAATGTTTCATCTTCTATACACTATATACATATATACTATTGCTTGCATGGCCAAATACATAAGTCATAATGAAATAAGTCAAAACTCGGTTCTGAATGACACCGTTTAGACACAATCTGAATCGTTTACAAGAAATCCGATGATGAGCACACCTATCTCGATACACGACGACAAACGCCATGTGCCTATTTCTTGCTAACCGGTACATTTGAGCGGAGCTGAGGAGAGAGGACTAAAAAAATCTGCTGGGCCAGAAAATCTAGACTGTTTTCCTATATTTTCCAATTTTGAAAATATGCCAGCGATCTACACAACATAATGAGCAACTAAAAACTGACCTCAAATGGACACCTAAACTTCTATGCTTGCCAGAGCACTCTAAGCAAATCCATATCCCGTAAGTAACGCTGGCCCACTGCGGATTATGAGCACCACACTCGAAGCAACTCTGAAACAAAATAAAATGGCTAAAAAGACGACAGATAACGTTAAACGGTAGTTTTGACTGTTTTAAGAGTTTTTAATATAATTTTACTCTTAACAATACGTATAAATCATCAAATTCACACAAAATAAACTTTCATACCCTTCTTATAGCTTCTTCAAATCGTAAAAATTCCTATTTCGGGCTACATATAATTTAAGTACACATAAACTGGCTTTCTTCAAATGTTTTGTTGTATTGTACCTAGGATTGTTCAATTGCCTAGGCAAGAAATCCGGGAATTTTCGGCTGGGCGGTTTCCTACTTGTGTGATAGGTAAAGACGACTTTTAAGCGAAAATATCACAAATGAAAACACCTCGGATGCCGAAAACAGCAGTTAAAGGTGGGTGAAGATCGATTTTTTTCCCAAGAAAATTTTTCACTGTTTTTCGATTGGATGCATATAAGTGCTATACTCATACATGGGCGTGGGGGTGCTTCACCCTCCCCAGATGGCAAGCTCACCCCCCCAGACAGGTGCTTCACCCCCCAGGGCCCAGAATGTTTTGAATATGCTCACGACGGCGAAATCGGTGGCTCACAAAGCAATAATAGTGGCTCACGAAGCGAAACTGAGCGGAAAAGTTGCTCCGAAACCCCTTCCGGAGGCTCACCCCCCAGAAATCGCTAGCTAACCACGTATGGCTATACTGCTATGTCAAATAAATGACAACCAAGTCAGCACGGCACAAACATACACACACACACACACACAAACATGGGTGTCAATACCCTCGTGTTCCCCCCTCCACCACACCGATCGAATCGGACCATCATCACTTCATCTCACTTGCTGAAATCGCATAAATTTTGCAAATCTTTATGCTTTATTGTCGAATTTTATCCAAACCACCCTCCCACTCAGCAGCTTTCTTCACGGTTACACGTCGCTCGAGACATTATTACTGAGTGATCACAATACTCACGTTGTTTGTATCCTTTGCGCGCAAGTCCTTCAGAACACGCCGAGTTCTAGGGCTAGCCATTGTGGACGAAAATAAATTTCCAAAAATACAAGACAGCGCCTACAACAAAAAATAGTAAATACCGTAGAAAGTTATGCACTACATTGATCAAGTTGACGCCGGCGCACTAGGCCCAAGTGTTGAATTGAGTAATAAGCCGCTAAATTTCTGGAAATGACTATAACGGCAAAAAATTGGTCAAAAATGAGTCTGGTGATTTTCCGAAAGGAATGGGACCAAAGCAGGGTTTTTTCAAAATCGGATTTCATCATTCTGGCGTCATTTTTAAACTTCTGTCGTCATTTTTATTTTTCGTTCGTCAAAATTAGATTACTGCATTACAGTACTGTTGCGCTGTAGCAATATTGCTAGTTAGCGTTATCTTACCGAGACGTACCGAGTGGCGTACCGAGAGAAAATTTTCGGCCAAAATTTAAAAATCGGCATTTTTATAAAAATTTTTTTTATAAAAATTTTTTACCTAAATTTTGGCCAAAAACTGTTGAAATCCGTGTTTCTTGGCCAAAAAGATATAAATATAGATTTTTTAACAGGGGCGCCAAAATTTAGTAAATCGATGGGAGGGGGGTCCACCAAGGGGGTGGAGGGAGGATATACCCAAAGTTTTTTGTGCTGTTGCATGTATGCTTGTACATGGGGTTTCCGTTTCAGTCCGAAGGGCTTGTCTCGGGTTTTTCAAAATTTTAGGTTCTAAAAATTTCAAAACTTTTTGTAATACTGATTTAGTTATTTATTATACTTATTTACTTGATTTATATACTACTGAATTTTTGTAATAATTTTAAAGCACTTTTTATATACAATTCAACAAAAAAAAGTGCACATCCAGCGCATATTCGACCCCTGCAACCTTGTGGCCTTTGGTGTTTATGGTCCGACCGGAAAAATTTTCTGATACGCCTCGCAATTGACTAAATTTGACCTAGAAATAAAAAATTTTCCCAATTTTTTTCTGGGGGCTGCCGCCCCCAGACCCCTGCAATCTTGTGGTTTTGTAGTCTTGCGTTTGTAAGGCGTTTTATGAGTGTTAAAATTGCTAAAAAGTGCATTTTAACCCATTACAAAAAATCGAAAAGTCATTCCCCCCCCCCGAAATTTGTTTCTGGGTACGCCACTGCCCAGCCCCCCCCCTAAATACGCCACTGTCTGCTACTAGCTCTAAATGGTGATTTCTTCGACACCCAGCGACATTTGACTTGAAAGTGAAGAAATCACAGAATCGTAAAAAAAGTTTGCCCCTGGACAATTAAAAAAACCAGTTTCAGATCAGCTAACAATCTTCGAAGCTCAAGAGGTTTTAGACCAAGAATTTCCAATCTATGTTTATAATCTAACCCAAAACAATTACTAATTTTACGAGTAAAAAATTTTTGAACTCTTTCGAGTTTATCAATCAAATAGATTTGGTGTGGTGACCAAACGGAACTATTATACTCCAATCTAGGCAAAATAAAGGTTTTTGGGCGCAGGAAAGCGCCCATAATGCGATAGGCATTGTTAACTACTGAATTACAATGATCGACAAAATTTAAATTGGATGATAACCAAACTCCCAGATCATTAATTTGATCAATATTCGGAATTTGAGAATCAGACATAGTCAAAGTAACTGGGAATGGAATACGACCTATACTCAAAATAGCACATTTACTAACAGAAAACTGAAGCTGAGCACGGGTCGCCCATTCAGCAACCTTGACTAGATCAGATTGTAAAAGATTTAAATCTCGTCTATCCTTGAAACCCAAAAATAACTTTGTATCGTCCGTCCGCCCTCCCCTTCGCCCCCCCCCCGCCTAGTTTCCAGTTGACCAAATTCAGCCTGAAAATCGAAAAAAGCTTCAAGTTCACTCTTTCCCTCCCTAGGTCTCTGTTTGATGCAGAAACGTAGAAATTTCTAGATTCTGACTTCTGAGACACCACTTTTAGGTCGATACTCATCATAAGATCCCAGAATTTAAAAGTTAAACCCGGACCCAGCTATTGCACACTCGTTAAAAACAGAGATGAAAGTTTTTTGAAAACGGCCAGTGCCATAATTAAATTATTTTTAAATGAAATCGCGCTTAGGTAGCATCTATAATCGCTCTGCGCACTTTTTTTCAAACAGATAAAAAAAAATTGGCATGTGCGTCAGAAGGCGCAAAATTTCTGAGGAAAAAAACACTACCAACCCAACCCTGCTACTGTTTTGGACATGCTTCTAAACTCAAGTGTTTAAAACCAAAACCAACCCAGTGTGAAGCGTTCGGCCAGGAAGCACTGTGCTTTTCACGCAAAATTAATGGAGTTCTCTAGGCAGCTATATGCAAAAGCTCATCCTGAAACAATGACAAAATTTGAGGTAATATATATATATATAGTAGAAAAATAGTAGAAAAAAAGTAGAAAATTAGTAGAAAAATACTATTTTCAAAGAAATGCAAACAAAGGCCCGTATTCACATACTAAGAGTTATTCACAAACTAACGCTAAGCGTTTGCTAAACGCTAAGCGCTTAAGTATGTTTAGCATGTTAAAAGGTCAAGTTTGTGAATAACACTTAGCGCTTATAAGCGCTAACACTAAGTGTAAACACTAAGTTTAAGCGTTACACTTAGTATGTGAATACGGGCCAATGTATATTTTGCGACCACAGAATGGGTTTAGAACTCTAGAAAACATTAACGCACACTTAGTTTTGTATCAAAAGTA
>JASANF010017803.1:0-36847 GCA_030248245.1 Trissonchulus sp. WLG1_4
ACTCATGCTGTAGTTATTTTCCCTGAGGCTATATGATACGTAGGTGTAGTTATTTTCCCTGAGGCTATATGACTCATAGCTGTGAAAAAGTATAAAAGCTACGTGTTTCTGAAAATATGGTTAGTATTCAAAATGTATACCTGGAAAGTGGTCGGTTTTTACAGCCTCTATTCCCCTGAAATTACTCTAGCCCGTTGTGGGCACATGTATGATAGACTCGAAGATGCATTTCGAGATGTTTGTTGTGCTAATTATGATATGCCTGATTGCTATCAAGTGCGGTTGTACGTTGAAAAGTGGGAGCACGCCGTGTTGACGGAAGCATGGGAAATTAACCACCATACTTATTATTCTCACTCATCTTCACTAGGAGAAGAATCATCATCAAGTGAGAGTGATGATGATACTGATATAAAGACTAATGCCAAGAAAAATTGTGCCAAACAATCCAATACTGATATTCCCTCCACTGATAGTTGTGCACTAGTTCGGGATGGCTAAATGTAAAACTTGTAATCGTTATAAACATTGTCAGTGCTTTTTAGATGTAGTGGGCCTTGGTTTAGTTGCAGAGGAACCAAAACCTTTTATCAAAAACTTTTTCAGTAAGCAAGCTACAACTTTGAAACTATGCCACTTGTGCGGGTTCCTAACTACTAGACTAGGAGCGCATTTGAGATTAGAATGTATGCGTCCTAACCATGTTAGACATTGTGGGTTTGAATAAACTAAACGTATGTATGTAGTGTTGTAATATATATGTATGCACATGTACAATATGTATGTATGTCTGTCATGTACTGTAAAAAATTAAAAACAAAAAAAAATTGAAAAAAATAGAAATATTAAAAAATTAAAAAAAATTTTGTAAAAAAATTTTAAAAAATAAAAATTTAAAAAAAAATTAAAAAATTAAAAAAATAAAAAAAATAAAAAAATATAAAAAAATTTAATAAAAATAAAAAAATTACAAAAAAATAAAAAATTATAAAAAAATAAAAAATTTTAAAAATTTAAAAAAACAATAAAAAATAAAAAATAAAAAAAATAAAAATTTTAAAAAAAATTACAAAAAATAAAAAAATTATAAAAAAATAAAAAATTAAGAAAATTTAAAAAATATAAAAAAAATAAAAAATAAAAAAATAAAAAATAAAAAAACCAGTAATGGGCCTATGCCACGTCCCAAGCCGTGGAGGAGGAACACAGAGGGCTGGTATGAGATTCGGTTTAATTAATAGAAGTATTTAATGTGCTATGCAAAGTTTGAAAATGTAAGAGTTTTGAAAAAAATGTGACTAAAACATGTTGAAATTAACTTACCGAAACGGGTTCTTCAATCTTTCCTTCCATTTGGTCTGAATCGAAACGCCACAGCCTGTTCGTCTTCTGTTCCTTCGGTTGGCTGAGGAGATGATGGGGGGGGGGTTGCTAAATCTATAAGTTCTGGGGATGGGGACACTGTAATATCCGAAAAATGAATGGTGGGCATAATGCTTGGTGTAAGAAATAAACTTTAAATAGGCTTAACAAACTTAGAACTGATGAAATTTCGGATTTTGGAAGGACTTATATAGTTGAAAATTTGTAGGTTAGAGCTAAAAGAAATTTGGTGTCATGCGAACAAATTTCGTTTTGAATGAAACCTAATTTTTTTCTAATGAAACCTAGTTTTTTTTAAATGAAACCTAATTTTGTTCGGATGATACAGATTTTGATAAAATCATGGTGTGGTGTGTCCTTTATTTTTTCGAAATTAGTGCCACGTTTGGTTAATAACTTTTACTTATGGTAGGTCATTTACTTAAGTTTCCGATTTCGTAAACTCCTTTTTTAATTGGTGTGTCCTTTATTTGTTTCACAGTTAGTGTCATGTTTGATAAATGACACTTGATTAATTTAACTAAGTTTCCGAAATTCATGTTGAAGTGTCAATCACATTAACCCAGTCTAAAAAACTATGTCAAACTTCGGTCAATTTTTAATTACACGTAAGTTATTTTCAAATTTCATGAACTTTTTAACAAGGGACAATCCTGTTAGTCCCATCTAAAAAACTGTGTCAAACTCTAATGGAATGTTAAAACAAAACAAGGTCTCAATCACATTAACCCACTCTAGAAAACTATGCCAAACTTCGGTTAATTTTTAATTACACGTAAAAAGTTATTTTCAAATTTCATGAACTTTTTAACAGGGTCTGAATTATTACTACTACTACATACTACTTCTATAGTAAGTATTTATTCATTTATCCTATCTCCTATCTTTGGTAAGTACAGTTAATCCTTTTACTTTTTAAATAATTTAAGGCGGTTGTGTGAGGGAGGGAGGGAGGGAGAACGCCTAGTTTGACTTTCTAATAGTTCAGAGTGGATGCGAGAGGGAGGGAGTTCTGCGGCTGCGGGAGGCGCCAGAACGCCCATTTTACTACTACTGCTGGAGAATAAGTTATTCTCCAGCTATTCTCTAATGGTGCAAGGGATACGTTGGAGAATAAAACATCGAGAATAACTATTCTGGAATAGCTCCAGAATAAGAATAGCTCGAAAATACATCAGTTGGTGAAATTGGCTGGACTCTCTACGAAGGAAACTTACTCCGTTTAAGAGTCTACTTTTTATTTTTGGAGCAACCGAGAACGTGCTGCTTTTGGGAATTACCGGAGACTGAATTATGCAAATACGAGTAGATCAAGGGATTTTTTACTTTTGGTAGGTTAGTAACGTAGTAATGTATTAAGGGTAACAGTAGTATTCATTAAAGTGTTGGTAACGATTTATTTATGAAACAATATCGAAATCAAAATAGTAATTTTATCATTTCAAACTGTGTGCAAGTTAAGACCAGCTACCACGTTGGTTTAGTGTTTTGTAAGCTAACGTAGTAGCTAACCTTGTCCAAACGATTTACCTGAAGTTTGACCAGCTGTGTGCTGTCTAACTTTGGCACCCCAGGCAAAGTGCTGTAGAGATCAATTTGACCAAATTGTCGACATTTGTCAATTTTGATGAAACAAAAGTTGTCACAAAGAATAATTTAAGGTGCTGAACGCTTATATTATGTTACTACAGCCAGTCCTTTATTTCAGTACAAATTTTCTTTCTTTTTCTTCAAATCTTTCTTTCCAAGTTCTTTCTCAAAAAAATTGGATTTTCTTTCTTGTTGATATTTGTTTTAATTTTCTTGGGTTTTTTGAGTACAGATTGATGTCCGTCTTCTATCAATTCTGAGGTGGGCCAAGTCACAGCTGCCATAGGCTTAAGAGCAGTATCGCATTACAACTAAGTGAGTAAGTATGTAAGTGCAGGTATTAAACGTGACCTAACCACCTCAGCTGTTGTTAATAATTATTGAGATTAATTGCTTGATTATTGCCCTCAAATGACAGCCAAAACGCCTGGAACTTTACAACTTTCTTTCAGTTTTATTTCTTTCAAATTTCTTTCGGTTTTCTTTCTTGGTCAATTAGCTTTTCTTTCTTTCAAAATTTTCTTTCTTTTTCTTTCGATAAGACTAGTTGTATTTTAAACCCTTCGTATTCAGCCAAAATTGCGACCAATGCTCAACTATGGTTTTGTATGTTTTCTCACAGTCCCTGGCCCGTATTTGGCATCTGCGTAGCTATATTTACATACAATATACAATGGTGATTCTAAGTACTTGAAAGTATAATATAAATATAGTTGCTTGGACAAGCGATGATTTAGAAAAACTATCGTCGCAAGATAAGCTTTACGAGCTTAGCCGCGGATAGCCTTGTGACTGTGTTGTCAAATATATAATGTGTCCTAGTAATCGAATCCTAGTCCTATACTAATTCTATAATGTGGTTGGGTTGTTCAGGTCCAGGCCCCCTCTGCCATTGATTGGCCCATTCCTTTTGCTCATTCTCAATGCAATAACTGTCATTCCGGCAGCGGCCGAAAGTGAGACAATCAGTTTTCCTTTTTTTTGCTCAAATGAATGGAGCGGATTTTACTGAAATGATTTCACTGCTTCATAACTTTGTGACGCCGTTATTAATATTAATAATTAAGATGAGACAATCCGTTTGATGTGTATTAACTTAGCTTACACTTGTGTGATTTGCTGGAATAAGTAGAGCGGACCCTGAGGGGCCGCGTAAAAAGTTAAGACAAATATTAAGCCAAACAATTTCTAATTAGTAGATATACACATATTTCAAACGAAAAGTAACAAAAATTTGCCAATTTCAATATAATGGTCGATCGCATATTGTACATTGCAATCTACAAATCAAAAAATCTACTTCTTTTTGTCCTTAAATATATTAAATCTGGTTGATCTATTTCAAAAATTTCTACTAGTTACTAGAATTTAGTGTAGTATAGTGCTTTATTGGACAATACTACATTTGATCGATAATATCAGACTATACTGTAACTACTACGATGAATAATGACTAGTGATAGTTCTAGTATCAGTTCTCCCACAACATCTCCCCTCTTCATTGTCTGTATCTGGGATTGATATATCCATCATCCGCATGATATATGACTGGGGGTCGACGTTGTCGGTTTGTGTTACGCCTTTGCAAGTGGTTGCGAATGGGAGGGCTTTGTGTGAATTCTTGTGCTTGTTGCTCTCTTTGTCGTCCTTCCCACTGCGGGTGGACTCTTTGATTTGGATGAACCTTTAAAGTTCCAAAAACGTCGTCCGTGTCACCGATATTCTGATTATCAGAAACTTTTGTTGAGCGTGGACGTACTTGATTCCAGTGCCTTCGCATAGTTCCCCCATTTCCAAGTAATTAAACATCGACCCTGGGCCCGATTGTATAAAGAATTCCAACGGCCGTTGAAATTTCAACGGCCGTTGAAATTTGAACGGCCGTTGAAATTTTGCTAATTTTTATAAAAATTTCAACGGCCGTTTATTTCAACGGCCGTTGAAAATTTCGCCGTTGAAATCTACATTTTCTCCATTGCTATTGAACATATTCAACTGCCGTTCAAAATGTTTCGATTGTATAAAAGTCCGTTGAAAATTTTCAACGGAGGTTTTCAGCAATTTTAACAGCGATTTTATAAACCAAATTTTTCCGTTGAAATCAACGGATTTTCAGAAATTTCTCCGTTGAAAACACGCGACTAATCATTTTTTCCAACTACTCGTTCTAAATTTTTAAAAATTTCAACGGCCGTTGAACTGCCGTTGAGTTCAACGGACCGACAAAGCTCCGTTGAAAATATGCAATTTTTAATATTTGTTGCAAAGTGTTTACTTGTTAACATCAAATAGCAAAGGAACATTGATAATTGAAAACTTTAATTTTACTTTTATAAATTCATAACTTTATACAATTAATGAAACAATTTAACATTAAAAATTAAATTTTCAAATTATTACTGGTAAAAAATTACATAGCAGTTTGGGAGGGTAATATTAGCAAAAATGGGCAAATTTCTTTCCTTGTTTGCAACTAAGGGCCTATTCTTTTACCGGATTAAAAGGTTAATTATAATCGGACTAAAAGGTTTAAAAATTATGCTGAAAAATGCCATTCCAAAACCTCCGGATTAAACTAAACGGACTCAACTTATAGCGCACTGCTTTTTAGTCGGACTAAACGGACTTAACTATGCACGCTAATGTTAAGCGTGCATGTTAAATCCGTTTAGTCCAGTGGTAGTTTTGGAATGAGGTCTGACTAAAATTAAGCCGCCGACTTCTTTTAACTCGTTTAGTCCGTTTAACCCGATTTGCAATTCCAAAACTTTGGACTAAGGTAAGTCAAGTCCGTTTAATCCGGTAAAGGAATTGGCCCCTAAGTTACACGAAGTTATGTTCTAAAAATCTTAAAAATCTCCGTTGAAATTTCAACGGCCGTTAAAATTTCAACGGCCGTTCGACGGCCGTTTATCTCAACGGACTTTTTTTGATGAAGTCACACGACATTATGTTCTAAAAATCTTAAAATTCTCCGTTGAAATTTCAACAACCGTTGAAATTTCAACGGCTGTTCAACGGCCGTTTATCTCAACGGACTTTTTTTATAAAATCACTGTTGAAATTCACATTTTTCTCTGCCAAAATCACATGATTTCATCGTTTATAAAATTCAAACAATTTAAAGGGCCGTTCATTTCAACGGCCGTTGAGTTCAACGGCCGTTGAAATGTTTATACAATTAGGCCCAGGCGGCTGCCATGCGTTTTCATTTGATTCTTGTTTAATTTCCAGTAGTCAAATTTAACTTCAAATTTCTTTCGTACATTACTTGAGCGGGAGTGAATCCAGTTTCATTTGGAGTGGTGCGATATCCAAGTAAAAACTTTGCCACTGTTTCGTTTATATCTGCATCGTGCATCGGTTGTTTTTACGCGGCCCCCTCAGGGGCCGCGTATATACTATATTCAGATTCTCTGAATCCTATGTAATTCTAGGTAGGTCAAATTTCCAGTGTTAATTAACACTGGAAGGGCAGGTAGGTCGCTTTTCACAGCCTACTCAACTGTTGCAACGTTCAATCCACGAAACGCAAAATTACATCGGTGGTGAGGAATTGAACCCCCAACCTTCTAGGTGAAAATGAAAACCAGATGCTCTAATAACCGAGCTAACCACCGTTAATTGCTGATGCAGATACTCAGACAAATTTCCTAAATACCTCCAACAATTTTTATATTGCAATGCATCTAGGTATTAATTAAATTTTACGATTGGTTAATATTGTCATACGTAGACAATTTGTCATATTTTTATTTCATTCCCTGTTACACAGTATTGATCGGCTTTGAC
This sequence comes from Trissonchulus sp. WLG1_4, assembly GCA_030248245.1. Classification (NCBI taxonomy): domain Eukaryota; kingdom Metazoa; phylum Nematoda; class Enoplea; order Enoplida; family Ironidae; genus Trissonchulus; species Trissonchulus sp. WLG1_4. Next base: position 6,766 of record JASANF010017803.1, read on the forward strand.
TATATGTTCTTATGCATAATGTACACATGTAACATGCTAACTACCATGCTGATAAATTAACTTTTTAACGACTTAACTGATGTGAACAGCTGGTAGAGTGGTATGATGCTCGCTTCAAGAGCAATGGGTCTGTGGCTCGAGCCCCAGCCCAGGTGAGATATGAGTAGAGTGTTTGTATTTTCCCCTTCAAAGTTGTCAGATTTTTTTCTTCTTTTTTTCATTTTTTGCTCTTTCAGAGATTGGAGCTACTCAGCAGTAAATGTGTGCAGAAATCAAGAATTAAAAAACGTTTTATCCACAAAACAGTGGCCGCGTTTGATATTCCTCTGCAATATTGACAATCAGGCCTCACAATATTTCCCTGCTCACTCAGCAGAAGAGCTTGTTTGCCAATTGCATTCTTGAATGTGCGAACAAAGCGTTCTGCCAAACCATTTGATTGTGGGTTTCGGGGCGGCGAAAATACATGCTGAATATCAAGGTCTTTACAAAAAGCAGCAAAATGTTCTGAAACAAAAGCAGGTCCGTTGTCACTGACAATAACTTTAAGAACACCATTGTAGGCAAAAATTGACCACAAAGCCGTTTTGGTGCTAGAATTAGTCAAGTTTCTGACTGGTTTTACGTCGACTCACCGTGAAAAACTATCGACTACCACCAACTAGTAATAACCGTGGAAAGGGCCTATATGATCAATATGTATTCTTTCCCACGGTTGAGTTTCTTTGGGCCATGGCTGCAAATTTGTTTTAGAGTTGTCTTGCTCTCGCTGGCAGACTTTGCAACTCGCCACAAAATGCTTCACTTGTCCGAAAATTTGAGGCCACCAGACATATTGTCGACAGCGACCGTTCATTCTTGTAATTCCGGGGTGCCCTCAATGCAAATCTTTCAACACTTTTTGAAGTAGAACTTCGGCGACAACAATTTTGTTTCCCCAGAGTAGAAGAAGTCATTTTGTAACCCAAGTCATTTCCAATCGCTTTGGAAAATATTCGGAAAATTGGACTGAACTGTTTTTAGGCCACCCATTGTTACAATATTCACAAATCTTTGTTAACGTTTTGTCCTGCCGTGTTGCCAGTTGCAGCTCTTTTAAAGTAATAGCAACGGGTAGCTGTGTCAGCCATTCAGCAGTTACTGCTTGAATTTAAGTGTTACTTTGTGCTATCATCATCGGCACTATTTATAGGTAGTCTTGACAACCCATCTGCATTGTAATGCAAATTTGTGCTGCGGTATTCTATTGTGTACGTGAAAGCCATTAATGACAACGCCCATCTCTGTAAACGGTTTATTGTTGCAACAGGCAAGGCAAACGGTTTATTGTTGCAACAGGCAAGGCAACAGTGTTATAAGTGGTTTGTGATCAGTCTGCAACAAAAACCTGCGACCAATTAAGTACATATAAAACCGTTTTACTCCAAAAAATATAGAATACGCTTCTTTTTTGACTTGTGAATACAACTGCTGAGTTTTGTTGAGCATTTTAGACGCATAGGCTATTGGTTTTTCATCCCCAATCGGGAACCGATGGCTAATGACTGCACCAACGCCTGAAGAAGAGGCATCACCAGAAAATACTAACGGCAAACTTGGGTCGTAGTGAATTACAATATTGTCAGAGGATAGCCGCTGACGCAAGGTTAAAAATGCATTTTCACAGTCTGCAGTCCAATGCCAGGAAGATGACTTGGACAATAGGTTGTACAATGGTGCACATATTTGTGAAAATCCGCTTATATACTTGCTGTAGTATGTGACCATACCTATGAAGCTTTGCAACTGGCTAGTATTAATTGGTTTGGGCATGTTTAAAACTGATTCAATTTTTGAATAAATCGGTTTGATTCCAGCTGATGAAACACGATGCCCGACCATGTCAACTTCTTTCATAAAAAATTGACACTTTGCACAACCAAGCTGTCCGTTTTGTTGCTTGAACCACTCAAAAACTTTTTCTAAAGTTTCAAAATGTTCCTCTACTGTCTTGCCAGTTATGATTATGTCATCTAAAAACTAAGACACACCTGGGATTCCGTGCAACAGCTGATCCATTTTCCGCTGAAAGATAGCCGGTGCAGATGATACCCCCATAGCTAGTCTTTCATAACGTAGTAATCCTAGCGGAGTATTAATAACACATAAGTTTTGACTGCTTTCATCCAACCTGACTTGATGATAACCTCTACTCATATCTAGCTTTGAAAATCTTGTTCCGCCATTCAATTTCTGCAAAATTTCCTCTACCCGTGGTAACGGGTGTGAGTCCATATTTATTTGACTGTTTACCGTTACTTTGAAATCTGCACAAATCCGTACAGAACCGTTGGGTTTAACCACAGGAACAATGGGCGCAGCCCATTCACTAAATGTACTGGTTCCAAAATGCCATCATCTACTTCTTTCTGCAACGCTTCAACAACTTTGTCTTTAAAGCGAACGGTACTGGCCCAGAGTTGAAAAACTTTGGTTTTGCTGACTCTTTTAAATAAATTTTAGCAGGACTTATTTTAAGCTCACCCAAACTGTAATCAAATACAGTGCTATAATTTGCAAACAATACCTTCAAGCGATTCTGGATTTCTGCGGGCAAGGTCTCTTTCTTGTTCTTTTGCAGCAAGCGCCTTTATCCACTCTTCTGCTTCGTGCAATCACAGTTGACTCGCCTTGTCGTTGGTATAAGTTTTCAATTTAATCCATTCTGTTAGAAATGGTTTTCCACAGTTTTTCATTTACTATAGTAACCCCGGCCCCAGTATTTAATTCCATTTTAATCCACCGTCCATTTATTTCAAATATCGCTATCCAGGGATTTGTCGGGCCATAGCCAACAGATGTTTGTTTTTTTCATTTATTCTGCAAACTGTCCACACTTTATCATCGTCAGTTTCGTCGTGAACACTAGCCGCATCTTGTTCAGGTTCAGGATCGGTCACATAGTTTTGCCGAACCTTGTTACTAAAGTCGCTGCGTCTGCTGGCTGATTTCGGTGCATTAACTTTAGTGCGGCACATTTTAGCTAAATGCCCAAGCTTTCCGCAACTATTAAATGTCCAGCTTTTAATATAATTAGATAATTAGACTCAGTTTTAAAGCGTCACTGAAACTAATATCTACTTCGGCAAGCAAGCGTTTTTGAACATTAGGCTTCATTAGACCGACAAAAAATCTATCACGCAACATTTCGTCTAAATTTCCAGCGTGAAAGTCACATCTTGAAGCCAACATTCGAAGTCTCGCTGCAAAATCAGCAATGTTTTCAGTAGTAAATTGACTAGCGGTATAAAATTTGTATCGCTGCATCAGTTTAGCTGGTTTCGGGTCCAGGTGACCACGCAATAATGAACAAAGGTCAGTAAATGTTTTATCGCGAGGCAAGTTTGGAGCCGTTAGATTTCAGTAGTTTATATGTTTGGGCTCCAATCGTCGCGATTAAGTAACCGGTCTTTTTTGACTCGTCTTCAGCGTCTTTTATCAACAGAAGGCTTTCCAAACGTTCTTCGTACGAACACCATGACTCACTGCCTGAGTCAAAAACTGGAAATGAAACATTCTCCATGACCACTGCGCCAACTTGTAGTATAGTGCTTTATTGGACAATACTACATTAGATCGATAATATCAGACTATACTGTAACTGCTACATTGGATAATGACTAGTGATACATAGTTCTAGTATCAGTTCTCCCACAACATTTAGTTTATGACTTATGTTCGTATTGCATGAATAGGAAATAAAAATTTAACCAATCAGAATAAGTTTTGATGGCGATGAACCAAGCGATTTGGTTAAAGGGGCAATTGCGTTTTTAGGTGTTTTTTTGGAAAGCTATAGCTCAGCGTTTAGAAAATCAAATCACAAGCGGTCTTTTGCATTAAGTAGAACCATATCTTAGCTAAATGTATGCTCTGCAAACGTAGCCTTTGATTTTGTTTCCAGTACAAGCGGCTAAAGAAAGTTCCTTTCCAAAATATTAGGAGTTTTTACAAAAACTTTGCGCCACAGCTTAGAATCATACAATTACCTGCTGATGCTGAAAGTTGGTAAGGTTTTTGATATGTTTAGAATCCCCAGACATGTCCACCACTTTTTAATAACTAGTCAATTTACTGAGAAAATAGCTGAAAAGCAAACACACCGAAAATTTAAAATATTTTCTTGTAATTAAACCCCTCAAAAAATGTCCACAGGTGAAATTTCAAAAAAGTGAGAGACATATTTGGGGATTTTGACCTTTACAGTACTGTGCCAAAAATTCGTGTTCAGGCATCAATTGTAACTTGAGTTCTGTAAGCGCAAAGTTTACATAGAAATCACAAAGTGATTTCGGCCCAAGTGTAGTGTCCTACACTGTTAACTTTGTCGCAAATTTGCCAATTTAAATGAACAACTTGGTCAACTTAAGTTGGCCAAGTTGGCCATTGAAGTTGGCCAAGTTGGCCAAGCTAGCTGGCCAACTTGACCGTTTGTGATAACACAAGACCAGGACGGTGTGCCACGGATGTGCCCTCAAAATTTTCTAAAATAATTTTTAACGTCTTTTCAAATTCATTCATTTCTCATCATCCCACATTTATAGCTTCACAACAGTTCACAATTCTTCGAAACAAAACTAACTATATATATCGACTGATTAAGTTGGCCAAACTTGGCCATGTAGAACACTACACTTGGACCACAAAAACCTCGAAAACGCAACTACCACCTTAAATCCTATATTTTTGTGTGATACTGTACATGTGATATCTGTTTTAGCCTCGTCCCGCAGATAAGACCCTTCTGTGGGGATCGCTTTATACAACCCTACTCAGTTCAGCCTCAATCTGTGGCCAGCTAGCTTCATTTTGTTGCAGATAGGCCGAGCCTGGTGGTGGCGCCGGAAGACACGACTGTGGAGTTGCGCGAGACGGCGGTTTTCTTCTGTAAGGCGAATGGAAATCCCACTCCCGCGATTTCATGGAAATACAATAATCGATCTATCACATATACTCATGCTTCGCGGTGAGCAAGAGTCATATTGAATAGGGCTGGGGGACAACCTTTTCAAATTTCATTGATGCCTTGTGGACAAGACATAAAATTTGCGAGTATCCTTTTTTTGGGCTCGGGCATAATAAGCTAAGGGCTCATTCCTTCCTTTACTCCTTCCCCGGACTAGACGAGTTAATTTCGATTGGATTAATCGGATTGAAAAATAGGCGTAAACATGCTATTCCTAAAGGCTGCAGTGAATATTTAGGTTAAACCAGATAATAGTTTCTGCTGCTGCGCAAAAAACAATACAATAGTAGTACATTGCAGGTTATATGGCCTATTTTTAGTAAGGGGGTGCCTAGAGGGGCGGTGCAACCTTGTTCCGTTTTAAGATCACCCCATAGCCCAAACCTTTTTTTCGAAGCAACCTTTTAGCGACTTTTTAGCTTTAGCGACGTAGCTTTGTTGTGGTTTTTGTGTCTTCTTGTTAAATCTAGCAGCATCAATAAGCGTATAAAGAACCATTTTACCTTAAAAACATTTTGTCGCCCAGAAACAGTGTTTTATCGTGAGTTTTGTGCGCCACCCTCATTCATAGCGGCAGTCCACCCCCTATAGTATTCAGCCTAAAAAATGTCGACGACGTTACCAGTTATCACCACTTTAAACAAATCCTGTGTAAGTGCAGCCAGGCATAAATGATTTAATCCACAGTACCTCCAACAGTAACCTCTCAGCGTGTAACGTTGAAACTTAATCGTTTCATGTGCATGTGATTTAGGCCATTAGACTGACTATTAAAAGAACGGTTTCAGATACGTGCCAATTACAGCTGACGCAAAAGGAGTGAACAGTCTTCGCGTGGAGCCCATCCGCAGCAGGGACAATCACACCATCATCACCTGCTTGGCCGACAATGGCCACGGGGAGCCCGCACAGGCTCAGGCCAGACTCATTGTGCTCAATAGTGGTCAGTTTTTATGGCTAAATAGTTGTTTGTCCGTTAAGGTGGTAGTGTCGCCAAAGCTGTTTTGCTCATAGGTTGCAAAAAGAGAGCTTTTTGCTTTGAAATTGTACGTTTACTGAGAAACTAGTGAAATGCCACATGGTGTCAAATAAATACTGCCAGACATTAGACTACCAATATCTACCAATATTTTGAACCAATCACCATTTGTGAGCCAGACATCACACAATAGACATAGAAGTTCAAAAAATCAAGCCAGATATCAGATTGGCTAGCTTGTGAAGTACATGTAATGTTTTGACTCACAATTTTTTGCCACAAATAAGGTACAGGCGGCATAAATAAGGCCACGAAGGCACGAAGGTACGTTTTTCTTTTGATTTTAAAATAAGTGTAAATTTTTCACAATTCATTATTATTGCTGTGAGTACTTCACAGTTTACGCACAGTTTCACAGTTCAAACAGGCCTTACTTTGCAACTACTCAAGCAATTTGCACTAAATTTTGTGTGCATAAACTAGAGTATATGTGCTTTTAGTCTGTGTAAAGAATCTAATCAAAAAGGTTTATAATTGTGATGAAATTATCGAATGTGATTAGGTTTTCAAAACGTCATTTTTCCGACTTTGCGAGTTTGCGACTTCACTGCTGACTGTATGCTGCATAAAATTTGCTGAAACTTGGCAAAAATATTTGCCTTGAAACATATTTTGAAAATATATAAAGAACAGTGACCTAACTTGCACTGAAAAAGTTTTATAGTCGCGCTAAATCGACTGCTTTCGCGACACTACCCCCTTAAAGTCGGGTTCATGCTTGGCCTAAAGGACACAGGGTCAGGGACAAACGTCAGTCAGCTGCTGTACAGAATTGACAGCAGCGTTTTGGCTGATTTTTTGGGTACTGAACTCACAGTAAATTTAGTCGCGCGAGCGATTGTTGTAACCGAGAGCGCTGGTACTATCGGAGGTTGACGTTTCCACGACGAGAAATAGTCTCTTTTACACTTAAAAATACTTCATTAACATGCGCGCACAAAAATGCAGTTTGGCAATGTCAAGAGTACATAATAGCGTCTCACTCTATATAGAAGAAGAGTGAGACACTCTCCAGCCTGCCTGTGTTCTAGTAAAAGCAGATGCGCTGGTCGTTTTCCGGCTACATGTTTTTTGTGCAACATGTGGCTGGCCAATCAGCGCGTAGATTCTCTGCGTAACACACTTTAGGATATAATCGCTGATGCGTTGATAAGCATTAAGATAGGGATAAAAACTTAATAACTCATTATTTATTCACAGTCGGCTTGCAAAAACATTAAAAAAGGTTTGCAAATACCTTTAGGGATATTTTGGCAAACTTTCAGCGAAATTGATTAAAAAACATTTGAGATATAAACTTTTCTGAATTTCTTAAAAGTTTCAATCAATTTCGTCGAAAGTTTGCCAAAATATCTCCAAAGGTATTTGCGAACCTTTTTAGTGTTTTTGCAAACAGACTATAAATGAATGGTGAGTTATTAACATTATATCCTATCTCGTTTTATGATTGGAGCACGTGACCAGGCGTCTGGCCAATCAAAGAATATGAGCTTGCTTCTGATTGGCCAGCCACATGTTGCACAAAATGTTAACATGTAGCCTGAAAACGACCAGCGCATCTGTTTTTACTAGAACACAGGCAAGCTGGAGAGTGTCTCACTCTTCTTCTATATAGAGTGAGACGCTATTATGTACTCTTGGCAATGTTTATCTTCACATTTACAATTGCTTCCTTTTCGCGTAGACATCACGTGTGGACTGGTTAAGCATTATCGATTGATTTCATCAGCCAATGAAACTGATCCACGTTGAGCAAGCCAAAACGAGAGCTAACATGCATTCATGTTTACAGTAATTTTATATTTCATTCTTTAAACACTTTGGCCTCGGACCTAGACAAATTACCTGAAGCCACAAGACAACCCATTTAAAACTTAACATGGCGAGGCCTAATTACGAGGCGAGGCGACTTAACAACCCAGGCTTAAAGGAGGTGGGGCCAAAATACGTACATTTCTGTTTTTCTCGTGTTCTGTCTGGAAAATACCTTCACTTTAGGCGTTATGCTGCCCAATTTTGAACTTGCGCTACTCAGTCCACTGAATTTTTTTATTATAGTTTTTGTCCCCAAGTTTTTTATTTTGTGGAAAATTTTTGCTTAGAGTCTCATGAGCCTTCATAGATCTCCATCTCGGCGTAGCTCGATTTCTAAAATCCCCATTTTTTGTAATCTGGATAACAAAAAAAATTGCGGACATAGTAAAATTTCAGAATAAGAAAATTTATGGCTCTGACACAAATTTAAGCGGAAATATTCCCGCCCAACCATTTTAAAAGTCGAGAAAATACCAGACCCCCAATTGGGCTACCTCGATTTGAAAAATCAAATTTTGCAAACAACCCACGATGAATTTCCTGGGTCTCCCACGCCGCGCTTACATCGCAGCGTTCCAAAATTTGCCACCATTTCAGGGCACAGGCGCTGCAACCAAAGTTTCGAATTTTGTCTGGAACTTTGAGTCTCTGGTCAAAATTAATGCCTGTATGGCCTTGATATCCAACTGTTTCGGAGACAAGATTCTCACGCAAACTGGGGAATTGGGAATGCCCGAATCCTACGGGGGACTCAATGCCCTCCTGTTTCACATTTATGAGCCCTTCCCCACCACAAAAGAACAATGGGCAGAACGTTTCTTTACCCGTTACCAGCATTGCTGTAAATTCATTTTTCTTGATTCAGTTCAATCAAAATAGCACGTATTTTCGCAAAATTTGAGACGACTGTGAGCATTTTCTTTCAACAATTTTCAAAAACTTGCAATTTACATTTATTTTAAGTTTTAAAATTTTGTAAAACTTTTACTTTTGAACTCCTGAGATTAAGAGAAATCCACTTGTGCAAAAATCGGTTTAACAATTTCCGAATTCCGAGCTGGGGTGGTGGAAAAACCTAGGTGTACCTGCAGCGGCTGTTCTGCAAACTTCTTTAGCTTACTTTATTGTCGAAGTTAAAAGTGCGAATTGGGTTATGGTAATTGAGATGACTGTCCTCCACTACTCTTTATAATTCGGATTTTGTTTATAGGCCGTTTTGCTTATAACACAATAGTTTTCGTATAGCAATTCAGTTTAGTTATGCTTGTTTTGGTTTTATATGGTCTATTTTTATAAAATTAAATATATAACCCTTATTTCAGAGGATCTGCCAGCGGGTTTCCCACGTGTGCTGGAGCATCCCCGTCTGAAGGCAGTGGAAAAGGGCAGCATGGCGGCCATGAGTTGCGATTTCGCCGGCGAGCCCCGGCCCGAGATCACCTGGCTGCACGACCTGTTGCCCGTCAACGTGCAGGGTGATCCCAGATTGTCCATCGCCACCCTACGTGGCAAACCAGGTATGACCCCGGGTCACTAGCGTACTTTATTGCCAGCGTTGGTGTCCTATTACCATGAAACTGCCATGATATTGTTTTCAGTTATTTACAAATTCAGATTATTTAATCTAACTTCGTCCCATTCATAACAAGTCTAGTGCGTCTAGTTTAGACTAGTTCGACCATGTCGTATATATCTAAGTTAAGTCTATTTATGTTACATTAATTAAAAAAATAAGCAGAAAGTTTTAAATTTTTGCCTAAATTCAATTGTTTGGGATTTGATCTCCCATGGTGTGATCTGTAGTACAATCAGCCCCTTTTATGAAATCTTTCGGGGGCCATAACTTTAGATACGGTAGTGGGAGAATAATAATTTTAACGTCATTTGAGAGGAAATTGTTAGAGCTTTCAGATGATGGGTGACATGGCCTTTAACTTGACGTTAAGCTTGCGTCATAATTTAGAATTGGAAATCTAAACGTTTAAACGTGAATAAGTAAAGTATCATTCAAAAGCGCCCGCTGTTCTGAGTTGAAAGGCGTCAATTTTATGTCTTTACGTTAACGTTGAGGCAAGTCATGACGGTCTGAATATTTGCTAATTACATGACACTATAGTATCATGATCATCTTACATTCATCGTAGTAGATGTTCGAGCCCACAAATGTCAGAATGGAAATTTTTTATTTTTTTCAAACCGGTTTAGCGGTTAACCGGTTTATTTTACGAACTGACTTTGAATATTAAAATTTTGGGCTATCTGATAACGTAAAATTGACGTTTCTAGGTTGAGCCGATCCTGAGTCATTATCGTAATTATTTTTTAGCAAGAAAGTTTATATAGTATATAGTAAGGTAATAGTAAGGTAACTATGTAGTATCAGGATTCCAAAAAAAGATGGATCAGCTGAAACAAGCTGGATCAGCTGAAACAAGCTGAATTAACAACCCAAGGCGGACAGTTTGCCTTGCTGCAAACCCTGGCCAGCGCCACCTGAAATCCCAACGGTCATGGCGGCAAGAAACGTGCTGAATCTGAGAAGCCTGCTCACTGACAAACTTCGACCGTGAGGCTTTATTTCCGTGAGCTCAGATAATGCCAGCCCTCAGAAAAATCAAAATAGACATACATACAGACCTAGTATGGCCATGCAAACGCAAGGCGGCAGCGGTGGCCACTGTCGAGCGCGTACCCACAACCGATATCCATATATGGACAAATGGATCAGCGATGGAAGCTACCACTCTGGGTGTTATCGGAATATATATACATAAGCTTCTCGGACGGACGACAGCCAGTCAGCCTGAGCTACCCCGCTGGCCAGTACTGCTCAAGCTTCCGCGCTGAACTGACCGCTATTGCTAAGGCACTAAACTGGATCAGCGAAAACCAAGCCGGCCTTGTGGGTCTAAAGTCAATCAGGCTATGCACAGATTCGCTGTCACTCGTCAAGCTTCTGAAAAGTGGCATCCGCGCCAGTTTTAGCGAAACCATGCTCGAAGTCTGGGGGCTGCTCAACAGTCTCTATCATTTTGATCTGGTTATCCAATGGGTCCCCGGGTATTGCTGGACTCGATGGCAATGAACTGTCAGAAGAACTTGCTTCCACAGGTTCAGCTATGGCCCAAACAAATGAGCCACTGGATTTCAGCACAGCCAAATCCGTCATTCGCAGGCACACGAAGAACAAATGGGTTACAGGGAGTCAACACCCCCGCGCCCGCGAAATATACTAGAACAAAGGCCCAGTCCCTACCGCCAAGGAGGCGGCGCTCAGCAGGGCCGACAGAGTTCTGCTAAGCCAGCACAGAGCCGGAAAATGCTGGATGCTAGTAAACTACCGGCACACAGTGGACCCCGACAACCATCCGTCCCCCCGGTGGCCATACTGCAACACAAACGACGGAGAAGACGTCGAACATCTAATACTGCACTGCCCAAGACATTTGGTGGCCCGGGTGACAAACCTAGGCCCCTCACCGACACTGTCAATTCTGTGGGAGGAGCCAGAAACCGACAGCGGGGCCCTGTCCCGCCATGTATAGGGGCCACGCGGTTCCTGAGCGACCACCAATCACCATCAACAACAAAACAAGCTGAATCTGCAGCGTTGTTGTGGTAACAAATAGGCTAGTCTATAGGTACCGCAGTAGTTGTCAGCTTTTTTTAGCTGCTGCAGTTTTTTTCAAAGCAGCAAAAAAAGCTGAAAATGGTGTCAAATAAGAGTTCGGGCCTTTTCAGCTGCTGAGCACTGCACTGCAAACACTGCATTGACTTAGAAACAGGCGAACTATCATGAACGCATAACTTTTCTGATCTAAGCGGCAATAAGCGATATCGTCGCTTTCGATTCGATTATCGTACAATTTTCGAAATCACAGATTATATATTGTCCGGACCTAGAACATAGAGCCACCACCGCCATTTGCTCTACAAGCGAAAGATAAAGTACTGTCGGCTATATTTATTTAAACTTTAACATTAAAACTATGCAAATAATTTGAAACACTGAAAAATAAATAATAGCTAGAAATTTGAAAATCTAAGCAAGCCCAAACTAGATATCCTGGTATGGAGCAGTCTACAAGTTATTTAGCGTGAGCTATTTAGAACATTTTCTAAACGTGAACATGGGCATTAATTATGTCCTTGGATTTTTGGAAATGCTTGTCCTATCAGCTCAGACCATTTATCTCACGTAGTCTTGATCCCATCATCACAAGCGGCACGCTGTTTGTTTCGAATGCAAGGTATTAATGACTTGGCTTTGTTGTGCGTTTTCAGGCACCCTAGTAATCAACAACGTCAGGAAGAAAGACCAGGGGAAATACCAGTGCATGCTGAGGAACAAATTTGGCATAGCTCACTCAAGACCAGCTCATTTATTTGTCAAATGTATGCAAATGTGTTTCTAATGGATTGGCGAGTTCAGAGTGGACGTGAGTTAGGTTGCATGGGTTGCAGTCGAACGGTGGATCAACCCGCGACATTTGTTTCGACCCATGAAATCTAAAAAAGTTATTGCTCATTTCTGCTGAAATAGATAAATTTATACACAGAAATATCTATTGGTGTCGAATGATGCCATTTGCTCAAAAGCCAGAATGATTTGACTTGGCTACAAATTTGCAAAATTCTTGTCGAGGATTATAGATTATTATTATATTTGTCGGGGACCTCGATTATTTAATCACTCTTCTTAAAGTCTTTTTTAAATCAGGCTTCATGATGCAATTTTGATAAATGTTTCCGACAAAACAAAGGTTACAATTGAGTCCAGCCTTCTTTTTTGCACAAGTGTCCCTTCTTTTTTTGCTATTTGTTGTCCGTTTAGGTTTCCGATACGTCTACAATTGGTCGAAATGTGCTAAAAATCAAAAATTCACCCATTTTTGGGGGGCTACTGGCCCATGCATTTATTCACTATAAGCTACTGATTAATATATCCTAGTCATCAAAAGGGCATGTTAACAGTGTTGTCTTTGAAAATTGTGGTGTAGTTTTATATTTGAAGCATATCCTCGGTACGTATGTCGCGATATATTGAAAATTGATTCAACTTCACTCGCAAGACGTGCTTTCTTAATCTGTGGTTTCAGTACGCCGTGTGCCTCCACGCTTTTCAATCCCCCCGAACGATGTCTACGAGGTTTTCCCCGGCGGGGATGTGACCCTGACCTGCGTGGCCGTGGGATATCCCATGCCCGTGGTCTACTGGCGAGATGGAGACAAAGCACTGGAGAGTCGCAATGACGCGCCCATTGGTCGAAACGTCCTGCAACTGACCAATGTCCGGCAGTCTAAGAATTACACCTGTGTGGCTAAATCCTTTTTGGGCAAAATTGAAGTCCTGGCAAAGGTCGTGGTCAAAGGTGCTGTCTTTGTTTTGCAACCAAATGGTCAGACCTAAACAACCACCGCCTGGGCGGATACTGTTACAATTTGATGGTTTTTAATTGGGACTTGATGAGTCGATTCATACTTACAGCCACATGTCCGTTTCGCAAACAAAGTTGTGACAAAACGACGCCATGCATACTACACTAAGTCTATTCGGTTTATAAGTACTAAGTAGTCCAAAACTGATAGAATGAGAAATCGCATACGGTTATTTTATATAATTATTACAAATTTCATTTCTCTGTTAATGTTAAAACTCTAATCGGACAAATGACTGTAAATGTAAAAAGGGTTAGATGCATTGTGGTGAGGATAACAAGTGAATGATGGCGATACTTAGTGAGCTTTATCTGATTTGTGGCAAAATATTGTCGTCGACATGTGCACACACGACACATCGACACTTACAATCTAGCCAATCCGATATCTTGTTTTGCTTATCTTTTATGTCCCTACTGTTGCAGTTGGTGATTGGTCCAAGATATTTGTCGATATTGATAGTCTTTAGTGATCTAAACATTATAAATAACAATTTAATCAGCTGCTTCAAAGCCTATGTACTTGCCCCAGTGTGCTTGTGTTTTTTATTATTACATTTTAATGTAGTTTGTTGCTGATATTTAGACATATCCTTGCATTTTGCCGTGTATACCGTTTATCAAATGTAAACCATATTTATCTCCAGTTTTTTTAGTTGAATATTAAATTTTTGCTTTTTGCTATCTTTTAATAATACTTAGTTTCTTAGCAGTAAATTCTTAGTTGTAGCTATTAATATGTGGTGGTGAATAAAGTTTAATCTACGGGAGAAGCTTGGCATTTTTGAATCACCTGACTCCTGAGTGATCCGTTTCTAAAAGGAAAGTTTAGCGTTTAGCAGGTGCTCTATTTTCCTCAATTTTGAAAAGTGTAAAAAATAGAGAATAAAAATACTCTTCGATTCACAGCCAAATCGGTGCACGAGCACGATGTCAAAAAAGCGGACAGACCTAGAGGACTTGCAAAAAGAATAAAAGCGCTTGCCTACGTCTTCCTAGTCCAAATATAGGAGTTCAGACTGATTGCATAGAGTTCAATTTTATCATCTGTTTCTGAAGTTGTATAATTTGAATGTGTGGGAGCCCCGGGTAGACGGTTCAGAGTAGCAGACCGGTTCCATTTTACCGGTTCCGGTTCCAAAATTGCTGCCGGTTCAGTACCGGTTCCGGTTCCCGTTCCACCCAGTTCCAGTGGAACCGATCCCATCTCTAGTTTAGAGGTAAATGTTCGGTCAGTTAGACTAAAAAATTGACTGAATCTGGTGCTATAAGCGCTATTTTTTAAGCCTATGAAAAAATAGAGCTTATAGCACTTTGATGCGCTATCGTTTTGCTATATGCGCTATCTCTATATCGTCAACAAGAACACAACCCAAAATTTGAAAATAATTTTACAATTCTGCTATTCTATTGAGGGATGGAATACTTGGTAAAAAGTACAAAAATTTTCAACAAAATAAACAATAGCATAAAATAGCACAAATAGCACCATCTGGTGCTATAAGCGCTATTTTTGAAGCCTATGAAAAAATTATGCTTATAGCACTTTGATGCGCTATCGTTTTGCTATATGCGCTATCTCTATATCATCAAGAAGGACACAAATCAAAATTTGAAAATAATTTTACAATTCTGCTATTCTATTCAGGGACCGTATACTTAGTAAAAAGTACAAAAATTATCAACAAAATAAAGAATAGCATAAAATAGCATCTAAATAGCGCACATAGCACCATCTGGTGCTATAAGCAGTATTTTTTGAAGCCTATGCAAAAATTATGCTTATAGCACTTTGATGCGCTATCGTTTTGCTATATGCGCTATTTTTTTATATCGTCGACCAGAACACAGACAAAAATTGAAAATTAATTTTAAAATTATTCTAATTTTCTGAGGGACCGTACTCAATGGCACAAAATAGCGCAAATAGCACCCTCAGGTGCTATAAGCGCTATTTTTAAGCCTACGAAAAAAATAGCGCATATAGCACTTTGATGCGCTATCGTTGTGCTATATGCGCTATTTATGCACTATTTTTTTATATCGACGTCCAGAACACAAACAAACGTTTTAAAATACTTGTAAAATTCTTTTTGTTCATTGAGGGATTGTATACGTGCTAAAACTAACCTGTTTTACCCTGGGGGATAAGTGTCTCCGAAGTTGATGCCACCAAGCTAGAATTGCTCCCCAGGGTCGATTTGGTGGGTGGAATCGAAATCGTGACTCGAATCGAGCAACGTCAAGCAAAAATGGCCGATTCCAAAACTGGCCTTAATTGTGGTTATTTTGAAAAAAATTTGTTTCATAAGCTTCAGCAGGTCAAGCGCAGTCGATTGACCCCTGAAGGAGCAGAATCGGTCAAAGAATCGCTGTTATGGCCTTGCTCACTTTTGCTCCTCCTGCTCCTTCTGCTCCTCGGTTGCTCCTTCTTGCACCCCCTTGACAGTTTGGCCTGGATTTTTGCACGCCGGGGTTATTTTGGACGCTGAATCCACCTGACCCCGAAGGAGCAGGATTTGAGCACTGAAATTGTGCTCACTCGATGCTCCTCGGGATAAAACCCATTTTGTACCTATATTGGTACAAATTTGATTTGGCCATAATATTGCTCCCCGATGAGATATTGGGTTCCCACGCAAGCACAGAGGTCAGAGAAGCACAGAGCGCTCGCAAGCATTTTTAGCCAAAAAGGAGCAAAGATTTTACATTTTTTAGGCAGTTATGGGGCTCGATGCTTCCTGGGGTAAAACCCATTTTGTACCTATATTGGTACAAAATAAATTTTACCCTGAAATTTTTTTAATTTCTGAATTTAAATGGCACAGGCAGTCCAAACGCATTGAGGGGATAAATATGCGCTATAAATGAACAAAATCGAGCAAGGATTTGCTGATTTATAACGGGTGAAACCCATTTTGTACCTATATTGGTACAAATTTGATTTGGCCATAATATTGCTCCCCGATGAGATATTGGAATCCCACGCAAGCATAGAGGTCCCCGAGCGCTCGCAAGCATTTTTAGCTAAACACGAGCAAAGATTTTACATCTTTTGGGCAGTTATGGGGATAAATGCTAAATGCTTGTTGTGGATTTGTTTGTTACATTTTTGGTACTTTCTGAACGTACTTTTTTTGTATAAATTTTGTATTGTGTCGCATCCTGTTGGTATTGAATTTTATTTAATGAATAGCCAAGGGCTCACACTGTGCGACTGTTCAATGCAATATCCTTCACATCACCACACCTCTGCGCTTAACGGGAACGTTTTTTATTTTGCTAGGTGCGATGGCCCTCCTTTGCTCAGAGTCCTTTTCTGGTAAGTCCTGTAGCGTTCTCGGCCGTGCTCCTCTTGGCTAAAATGGGGTAACCTACGGCTACGGGGGAGAAAAAATTTGTCAAAATAAACCTCAGTTCGCGCGCGAAAATTGGCGCTCTCTACGTGCTTACACTACAACTTTACCTGGGAGTCTACCGTCCCAGTGAAGATTTTGGTTCGGTAAGGACTTATGGGGCATTACGGTGGGGGGTAAGCAATTAACACCTTTCACCACAATCGGAAGTTGGGGGAAAACTGGATGAATCCCGGTGAGGAGGGTTTATGGATAATTAAGCCACAGTGAGGAATGGAGACTTTTTGGGTAGCCCCAACGAGGATGGCGGGGGGGTTTCAATGACAATGCCCCAGCGATGAGGTTTTTACTCTACGACATTCTGCAAGGGGGGAAAACAGGTCACGTTCACTCTGTGACATTCATGGCCTCAATGGCTTCAATCGCTGAGTTCAACAGTTCCTGAGAGTAGGGGGAGGGGGAATGAGTGTGGTTAACCGCCACCTTTTATTTGCGCTGCAAATAGCGCAGCTCTTCGCAGAAAAATATGCGTGGCGAATGAAGGGGAGAATTACGTGGCAGATATCAGACCTCCGGTAAGCGTTCGACGCCACGAGGAAGGTGTGGGGCGACATGCATGACGGATATTGGGACCTAAGTAAGGGAGACCTATTGTCGCAGACGACCCCATCAACTGGGTCCTCTGGGTACCACAGCTGTAGTGGCCTCCCGTCGTTGTCCGACGACCACTTGAAGTAACACCGCGTGCAGATGTGTGCGGCGGCGGGTTGGACCCCGCTCTCAAGGGTGATTTCCCTACCACACTTCGGGGTGGGGAGGGTGAGCTTGTAGGCTCCCGAACCCAAAATTTCGTAGGGAGGGGGGCCGCTGTGGGGGTGAGGGGTAAATACCCCGGGGACCATGGAGGGGGAAGGCGGGGACCCCTCTGAGGGAGTCCGCCAGCACGATAAGGGGGACTGTGAGTTTAATGTCAGGCCAGGTGCAATTGTGCGCACACCGGCGCACGAGTTCGTCCGATAAGAGCTCTTCGCCCGTATGCAGCCAGTGGATTCGATGGCTGCGCGGGGCCTTGCAAATGAGGGGACCGTGGCCTCAGGGGGGAGCGATGTATCGGCCAGGAGGGACACGATGTTCTCGGGCTCAAGGGCCGGGTTCACGTAGTTGTTGAACACGGGATATTTGGTGGCCATTCTACAAAATGTTGTAAGTTTGGGTAAGTTTGGGGGGAACATTCATTCAGCAACGCATTACTATACTTCTTATTCTCTATTAACTTCCTAATAACACGGACTATCATTCCCTTTTTCATTACTGCAGCTTTCTAACTCCTAAGATTGTTTCAGCCCTAATTCCGCTCAGACCTCAATTAATGGTCTCGTATTAGTTCCAACAAATACAATCAAGCTTTCCAGACCCTTATTCATTATACTTCGCGTCAGATACAAACTTATACAAACTTCAGATAAACTTCATTCTCACCTAGCCGCTGACACATTAGGTATCCAAGCACAACACGCAAAGGCTCAAAGACAGTGTACGAACGCCGTGATGGAGTGACGGTGTGCGAAACAAAGTCCGCAAGAATTTGCTGCTCACTTGCATCCTCAATGAGCGTTTTTTCTGTCGATGATAAAATGTCACCACTGGCTGGGCGGGCAGGATTCCTTAAAGAGCTGGCATAGCACCGCCTACAATCAGTCGACGTGACCGGCCGTTTGAGCAAGCCAGGGTATTTCTGCAGAAAAGCCTTGAGCAGTAACCCACAGCGTGACTTTCCGCCAGGCAGGTTCGGAAAAAGAAATTCTGATGCAGGGGCCAGTGAACGATAACATTTATTGAAGAAGTCTATGACTTGCTTCAAGTTAGTATCTAACACGAATGTGGCCGCTCGATAAGCTTTTTCTTTGTGTTCGGCCACATAGAGCACGTAATATGTTGTAGCGTGGTAATCAACTCGTTGCATTTTGAGATACTCCTGAAGACGTGCGTTATTGAAAACGCCGACACGCTGAGACTGTTTTAGGACAAAATTTGCTGCAATATATTGCAACAAAAACATGTAGTTTTCAACATCAACGACTGGGTTATCAAACAAATTCTTAAGTCTTGTCGTGACTCTTAGCATCGACAGTGGCGACTGAATTTGTCGAATTGAAGGCCGATCGTTGTCTGTAGCGCGTTTGATGTAACGTTGACCTTTCGCCTTGGTGCATCTCGGTTCAATATTCTTTTGCCGGATGAAGCGTATATTTTCAATGGATCGTTGCAGCCGAATACGATGTTCATCCGTGGCAACGTCTGACTTATGCAGAAATGAGAGAAATTCTGCCACATTTTTCAACCACAAGTTGACTCGGTCAGCTGTGTAGCCTAACTGTAGACACTGAGTGGCAAATTTGGACGCACGTCCATATGTGGTGTTGCAGATGAAGTCAAGTGTCAGCTCGACATTGTCGCAGCTGAGATCAAATTGTGGGTTGCTAGTCTTTAAGTACGCCCAGAAACGACAATTGTCTTGGACCATTTGAGAATTTCGGGGAGCAGTCATGAGTGTTGTGTCAAGATAAAGTCTGAAGCTGTTGAGCAGCGTATTTTCCTTCACATCGAACGCATAAGAAAATGCGTCTGTTTCTTGAGCTTTAGCCTGAAGAGACTCTGGGTTGGTGTAATTCACATGTTTTCGTAAATACAAGTAAGACTTTGCAGCTTCTTGTGTGGTACCAACGGCCGTTATTTCAGGGACAACTGCAGTTGGAATTGTCGCACCACGATATTCTGGAGTACTGGTGCTAGCTATTTGCTCACTCTGCGACCGCGTCCCAGACTGCGACACAGTCTGGGACGCGGTTGCCGCTGCTCTAGCTCCTCCCATTCCCCAAAAGATGATGGTGGAGAAGTTGACGGCTTTTTAGTGCCAGCATTGGCCGTAGTAGCAGTAGTTGACGCCAGTTCTGGAAAACCCTGAGCAAGGCTTCCAACCTGGAAAGCGGCTCGTTCACGACGAAACCACTTTGAGTTTTTTTGACAGAACGGGAGCTTAGTCCTCGTCGTTGAATGAGTCGTCAGAATTGCCGGACTCAATCAAAGAGCTGTCGGAACCCGGAAGTGCGCAAATTGCTGGGCAATTTCTTTGCCGTGGACACGATCAAAGTGGTGGTCCAGCCGATCGTGCACCGAGTCACAGAGGG
Organism: Trissonchulus sp. WLG1_4; assembly: GCA_030248245.1. NCBI lineage: Eukaryota > Metazoa > Nematoda > Enoplea > Enoplida > Ironidae > Trissonchulus > Trissonchulus sp. WLG1_4. The sequence continues at coordinate 26,607 of JASANF010017803.1, forward strand.
GACACCTGAGAGGCCCTTGTTCTGCCATCACCGATTTCTAAAATCAATTACTTTATTGTAAGACTATTGTTGACATTCGTCAAAAACAGCATCTGTATGTTATTATAAACTATTGTAATCAATATTTCTCAACAACTGATAGATAATTGGAATTATTAAAATTTATTATTTATTGCTTACATAAACTTATTGGATCCCACTAGATGAGTGTATATTTCATGTGAGCTAATAGCATGAGCCTTAAATAGTTATTGCTCTAGTTATTCTGTTAATTAGCTGATTAATATGTTTTAATAGATGATCAACCCTTGAAAAAATATCGGGAATCAAAGCCAAAACGGAATAGTTTCATTACCAGTTCAATAAAAAGAAGGAGCTGTGAGTCGTAGTAACGCCACTAATCGTCAACCCAGAGCAATTAGATAGTAATCGAATTTTAGACGCCTCCATAGAGCTTTAAAACAGCTTTCACATGAGCTATAAAAAGATGCTATAAGACCACTATAGCCAGTGTTTTTCAAAATTCTTACTCTAAAACTGAGTTTTTACCTGAAAAAGACCTAGAAAAAATAAAAAAATCAAGCATCAATCTACTAATATTACCTAAATACCTGTTACCATATCCTGAGAAAAGTTGGTGATGATGATGGTGAGATGGAATTGGCGGGGTAAAGGGGAAAAATGTAGTATAATAAAGGGTTGTGGGCAGAAGGTAGAGGGACAGCAAGGGAAAAGGCCGGCCATACCGCATTTCTTCAATCGTAATAATGGTGCAAATTGACCCCAGTGGCCACAATTCAAAAAATTAGAACAATAGGAGTGGCCACCTGAAAGGTCACCAAGGTGTCACACTTGAAAAATTAAAACAATAGAATTTGTCAAAATAAGTTCAATAACAATAAGTGCTAAAGAGGGGGAAACAAATTTCCCCCCCTTGCAAGTTAGCTCAAAACTATGTAGATTATCAGATTTGGGTTAGCACAAGCTTCATTGTGGTATAAAAAAAGCTGCAAAAAGTTGTGAAAAATTAGTTAAGCTAACTTTAATAAGTTAGCTAGGTATGAAGCATGCATTTTTAAACTTTTAGCTCATCATATATAGCTCGTTGGAAAGAGCTCTCAAAGCGCTTTAAAATGATATGCATATCGGTTATGTACGCTAAAGTTTGCGAAAAAGTGATTTTTATGCTAATTTGAATAAAGTTAGTCGCAAGTCAGCAAATACACACTCAAGCCATATATATAGTAGACAGTTGATATATAGCTCATTTTAAAGGGCTTTGAAAGCTCTTTAAAGTGAAATGCATATTATCTATGTACGTCAAACTTTACAAAAAAGTGATTTTTGTGCTAGCGGCTAATTTACATAAAGTTAGTGGCAAGTCAGCATATACTAACTCAGGCCACATATAACGTAGACAGTTGATATATAGCTAATTTTAAAGGGCTTTGAAAGCGCTTTAAGATGATATGCATATCGCCTCTGTACGTTAAAGTTTTCAAAAAAGTAATTTTTGTGCTATGTGCTAATTTGCATAAAGTTAACTGTAAGTCAGCAAATTGTTACTCAGGCCACATACATAGTAGCCAAATGATATATAACTCATTTTAAACGGCTTTAAAAGCGCTTTAAAATGATATGCATATCATCCACATGCGTTATTGTTTTTGAAGTCACCATTCGAAAAGAGCAGTCTATTCACATCATGTACAAACAGTCACTCACGCTAATTTTGTGCACACTATTGCTAGTATTGGCTGCAAATTTCGTTCCTAACTATTCCAAATCCTGATTTAGCATGTAAAACTGCATAGAACTATACATAAATAATAAATCTAAACCCAACTGGGTACCCATGAAAACGAAAAAGCAAATTTTTTTCACACTGTGCCTATATTGGAACATGGTAAATTTTCCAAAAAAATTTTTGCACTTTAAAATAAACTTCCAATTGTTTCATGTTTGAATTCTACGGGCTGAATTACATCAGAACAATGTTTTTTAAAGAGATTTAGCCTAACAAAAAGTCACCATTTGAAAAGAGCAGTCTATTCACATCTTGTACAAACAGTCACTCACGCTAATTTTGTGCAGACTATAGCTAATATTGGCTTCAGATTTCGATCCTAATTCTTCCAAATCCTGACTTAGCTTGTAAACCTGCATACAACTATACATTAATAATAAATCTAAACTCTACTGGGTACCCATAAAAACAAAAAAGCTAATTTTTATACACTGTGCCTACTGCCTATATTGGAACATGGTAGATTTTTTAAAAAAGTTTTTGTACTTTAAAATAGACTTTGAATACACTGTTTTTTTAAAAAGATTTAGCCTAACAAATAGTCAACATTGAAAAGAGCAGTATATTCACATCTTGTACAAACAGTCACGTACGCTAATTTTGTGCAGACTATAGCTAATATTGGCTTCAGATTTTGATCCTAACTATTCCAAATCCTGATTTAGCATGTAAAACTGCATACAACTATACATAAATAATAAATCTAAACTCTACTGGGCACCAATAAAAACAAAAAAGCTAATTTTTATACACTGTGTCTATATTGGAACATGGTAGATTTTTCAAAAAAGTTTTTGTACTTTAAAATAGACTTTGAATACACTGTTTTTTAAAAAGATTTAGCCTAACAAATAGTCAACATTGAAAAGAGCAGTATATTCACATCTTGTATAAACAGTCACTAACGCTAATTTTGTGCAGACTATAGCTAATATTGGCTTCAGATTTTGATCCTAACTATTCCAAATCCTGATTTAGCATTTCTGCACTTCAAAATAAACTTCCAATTCTTCAATATTTGAATTCTACGGGTTCAATTACATTAGAAACAATGTTTTTTAAAGAGACTTAGCCTAACAAAAAGTCACCATTTGAAAAGAGCACTATATTCACATCTTGTACAAACGTCAAACAGTCACTAACGCTAATTCTGTGCACACTATTGTAAGGCTTCACTTGGGAGACCCTACCTTACTCCCTTATTCACACTTCACTTACATTTTAATATTCTCACAATATGAATTCACGCTCATTATATTTAATCATTATGTACGTACTCGCTCTCTTGTGTGTGTGTACGCTTAGTCATATAACGGTGAGTAGCCTGTATCTTAAAATAGTCAGTGTGTTGGTGCGCGTTTGCCCTGTGCGGCGGTTTATTATTATTCGACTGTTCACGCTCGTTTTCTGCCGAAATGGCATCCACTTACCTGTTGTGTTTCTTTTATTAAATCCTACTAAATTTACGGGTTGCGTTCGTGTACACTTTTGGGCAGTTTAGGCTTAGCAGCCCTGCCGTACGTTTGGTCTCTTTGGTGTGTTGGAGGCAGTATCGGCCTAGAGTGGCCCTGCCTATTCTGCGTTCCGTATGCGCCGTCGTCTGCTACATCGCTGCTCGCTACCCCCCGCTACGTCGGGAGGCCTGCTTAGGCTGTAGCAGACGATATTGCTCCGTGTGCTGCGCCTACTGCGCCTAGCCCCGTAGAGTAGGTAAGCCCCCTTTCCCGTCGGTGTCCGGCAACACTGGCCCGCACGGAAGACCCCGCTCATCATACCTGGAAGCCCCGCTGGCGGTTTGGTTAAGACTAAGGGCGAGGGATGACTCTCCCCTAAAGCTGGGACCTGCCGTTCCCGCTTGGGCCATTCGTAGGTGCGGCAACGAGTCGCCTTACACTATTGCAAGTATTGGCTTCAAATTTCGATCCTAACTGTTCCAAATCCTGATTTAGCATGTAAAACTGCATAGAACTATACATAAATAATAAATCTAAACCCAACCGGGTACCCATAAAAACAAAAAAGCAAACTTTTTCACACAGTGCCTATATTGGAACATGGTAAATTTTCCAAAAAAATTTTTTGCACTTTGAAATAAACTTCTAATTGTTTCATGTTTAAATTCTTCGGGCTGAATTACATTGGAAACAATGTTTTTTAAAAAGAATTAGCCTAACAAAAAGTCACCATTTGAAAAGAGCACTATATTCACATCTTGTACAGTCACTAACGCTAATTTTGTGCAGACTATAGCTAATATTGGCTTCAGTTTTCGATCCTAACTCTTCCAAATCCTGATTTAGCATGTAAAACTGCATAGAACTATACATAAATAATAAATCTAGTCCCAACTGGGTACCCATGAAAACAGTCACTTTGTACAAACAGTCACTCACGCTAATTTTGTGCAGACTATAGCTAATATTGGCTTCAGATTTCGATCCTAACTATTCCAAATCCTAATTTAGCATGTAAAACTGCATAGAATTATACATAAATAATAAATCTAAACCCAACCGGGTACCTTTGAAAAAAAAAGTTAATTTTTTCACACTGTGCCTATATTGGAACATGGTAAATTTTCCAAAAATTTTTTGCACTTTGAAATAAACTTCCAATTGTTTCATGTTTGAATTCTACGGGTTTAATTACATCAGAAAAATGTTTTTTTAAAGTGATTTAGCCTAACAAAAGTCACCATTTGCAAAGAGCAGTCTATTCACATCTTGTACAAACAGTCACTCACGCTAATTTGTGCAGATTATAGCTAATATTGGCTTCAGATTTCGATCCTAACTCTTCCAAATCTTGATTTAGCATGTATGTAAAACTGCATAGAACTATACATAAATAATAAATCAAAACCCTACGGGGTACCCATGAAAACAAAAAAGCAAATTTTTGTACACTGTGCCTATATTTTAACATGGTAAAATTTTCAAATAAAATTTTTGTACTTCAAAATAGATTTCCAATTCTTTCATATTTGAATTCTGCAGGTTGAATTACATTTGCAACAATGTTTTTTAAAGAGATTTAGCCTAACAAAAAGTCACTATTTGAAAAGAGCAGTATATTCACATCTTGTACAAACAGTCACTAACTCACTAACGCTAAGTTTGTGCACACTATTGCTAGTATTGACTTCAAATTTCGATCATAATTTTTCCGAATCCTGATTGAGCATGTAAAACTGCATAGAACTATACATAAATAATAAATCTAAGCCCAACTGGGTACCCATGAAAACAGTCACCTTGTACAAACAGTCACTCACGCTAATTTGTGCAGATTATAGCTAATATTGGCTTCAGATTTCGATCCTAACTATTTCAAATCCTGATTTAGCATGTAAAACTGCATGCAACTATACATAAATAATAAATCTAAACCCAACCGAGTACCCATAAAAACAAAAAAGCAAATTTTTTCACACAGTGCCTATATTGGAACATAGTAAATTTTCCAAAAAAATTTTTTGCACTTTGAAATAAACTTCTAATTGTTTCATATTTAAATTCTTCGGGCTGAATTACATTGGAAACAATGTTTTTTAAAAAGAATTAGCCTAACAAAAAGTCACCATTTGAAAAGAGCACTATATTCACATCTTGTACAGTCACTAAGGGTCGATTCATACTTCAATAGGGCATACGGACAAACGGACATAGGGCATACGGACAAAGCAAGGTTTGTCCGTTTTTTCAATTCATACTTTTTAGGGCAAACGGACATTGGGACGTACGGACATACGGATGTACGGGCATACGGACAAAGGTGCGATTCATACTTTTGAGCCGTATGTCCGTTTGTCCGTATGTCCTACAATTTCGGGCAGAGTTGAACTGAATTTAACTTTGCCGGACATACGGACAAAGTGAAATTGTGCCGTTTTATACGGATGAACGGACATACGGCTGAACGGACGAAAGTATGAATCAAACGGCCGTTCTGCCGTTCATTTTGTCCGGATGTCCGTTCGTCCGTTTGCCCGTATGTCCGAATGTCCGTGTAGAAGTATGAATCGAGCCTAACGCTAATTTTGTGCAGACTATAGCTAATATTGGCTTCAGTTTTCGATCCTAACTCTTCCAAATCCTGATTTAGCATGTAAAACTGCATAGAACTATACATAAATAATAAATCTAGACCCAACTGGGTACCCATGAAAACAGTCACTTTGTACAAACAGTCACTCACGCTAATTTTGTGCAGACTATAGCTAATATTGGCTTCAGATTTCGATCCTGACTATTCCAAATCCTAATTTAGCATGTAAAACTGCATAGAATTATACATAAATAATAAATCTAAACCCAACCGGGTACCCATGAAAACAAAAAAGCAAATTTTTTCACACTGTGCCTATATTGGAACATGGTAAATTTTTCAAAAATTTTTTTGCACTTTGAAATAAACTTCCAATTGTTTCATGTTTGAATTCTACGGGTTGAATTACATCAGAATGATGTTTTCTAAAGTGATTTAGATTAACAAAAGTCACCATTTGAAAAGAGCAGTCTATTCACATCTTGTACAAACAGTCACTCACGCTAATTTTGTGCAGACTATAGCTAATATTGGCTTCAGATTTCGATCCTAACTCTTCCTAATCCTGATTTAGCATGTATGTAAAACTGCATAGAACTATACATAAATAATAAATCTAAACCCTACTGGGTACCCATGAAAACAAAAAAGCAAATTTTCATACACTGTGCCTATATTTTAACATGGTAAATTTTTCAAATAAAATTTTTGTACTTCAAAATAGACTTCCAATTCTTTCATATTTGAATTTTGCGGGTTCAATTACATTAGAAAAGATGTTTTCTAAAGAGATTTAGCCTAAAAAGTCACTATTTGAAAAGAGCAGTATATTCAAATATTGTACAAACAGTCACTAACTCAGTAACGCTAAGTTTGTGCACACTATTGCTGGTATTGACTTCAAATTTCGATCCCAATTTTTCCAAATCCTGATTTAGCATGTAAAACTGCATAGAACTGTACATAAATAATAAATCTAAGCCCAACTGGGTACCCATGAAAACAGTCACCTTGTACAAACAGTCACTCACGCTAATTTTGTGCAGACTATAGCTAATATTGGCTTCAGATTTCGATCTAACTATTTCAAATCCTGATTTAGCATGTAAAACTGCATACAACTATACATAAATACTAAATCTAAACCCAACTGGGTACCATTAAAAACAAAAAAGCAAATTTTTTCACACTGTACCTATATTGGAACATAGAAAATTTTTCAAAAAAATTGTTGTACTTTGAAATAGACTTCAAATTTGTTCATATTTGAATTCTACGGGTTGAATTACATTATAAACGATGTTTTGTAAAGAGATTTAGCCTAACAAAAGTCACCATTTGAAAAGAGCACTATATTCACATCTTGTACAAACAGTCACTCACGCTAATTTTGTGAGATTATAGCTAATATCTTTTTTCAATCTTAGTTATTAAACTAACTATATAATAATAATAAACCTACTACGATACATGATACTTGATATAAATAGATACTATTTACTGATACATATATAAATATAAATATTATATTATATTAATAGTTATATATTTACACTAAAAAGAAAAAGCCAAAATATATAACAACACACGACAAACGAAAAAAATATAGAAATATGTTATTAAGAAGACGAAGCAAAAACGAGTCTAAAAAACTAGATAATAAGAAAAGCCCGCCCCCTATAGCCACCACGCCCACGACAAACAAAAAAGACATCACAAACAAAACAATAAAAAAAACAACAAAACAACAACACAAAAAAAAGAAACTAAAAAAAAAAAAATTTGTTAGGCTAAAGTCACTTTAAAAAAACATTTTTTTGTACATAATGTAATTGAACCCGTATAATTCAAACATGAAAGAATTGGAAGTTTATTTTAAAGTGCAGAAAATTTTTGGAATTTTACAGTATGTTCCAATATAGGCACAGTGTGAAAAAATTAACTTTTTTTTTTCAATTTTAGCCGGTTGGTTTTAGATTTTTATTTATGTATAGTTGTATGCAGTTTTATGCTAAATCAGGATTTGAAATAGTTTAGGATCGAAATTTTAAGCCAATATTAGCTATAGTCTGCACAAAATTAGCGTGAGTGATTGTTTGTACAAGAGTGAATATACTGCTCTTTTTTATGTTGACTATTTGTTAGGCTAAATCTTTTTAAAAAACAGTGTATTCAAAGTCTATTTTAAAGTACAAAAACTTTTTTGAAAAATCTACCATGTTCCAATATAGACACAGGTATAAAAATTAGCTTTTGTGTTTTCATCGGGTGCCCAGGTTTGAGCTTAGATTGATTATTTATGCAGTAGTTGTATGCAGGTTTACATGCTAAGTCAGGATTTGGAAGAATTTAGGATTGAAATTTAAAAGTCAATTTCGGCAATAGATTGCACAAAATTAGCGTTAATAAGAGTTAGTGACTGTTTGTACAAGATTTGAATATACTGTTTCTTTTCAAATGGTGACTTTTTGTTAGGCTAAATCTCTTTTCAAAAAAGAGCATTCTTCTTGGTGTAATGCTAGACTGGTAGAATGCAAACATGAAAGAATTGGAAGTCTTATTTTGAAGTGCAAAAATTTTTATTTGAAAAATTTACCATGTTCGAATATAGGCACAGTGTGATAAAATTTGCTTTTTTGTTTTCATGGGTACCCAGTTGGGTTTTTAGACTTGAGGATTATTTTCCACGTAGAGTTCTATGCAGTTTTAACAATAATGCCTAAATCAGGATTTGAGAATAGTTAGGATGGAAATTCTGCAGCCAAAATATTAGCCAATCAGTGTGCACAAAATTAGCGTGAGTGACTGTTTGTACAAGATGGAATAGACTGCTCTTTCAACTTTTGTTAATTAAAATCACTTTAAAAAACATCATTCTGATGTTAACAAAAATAGTTATATGTAGCGTTACTTCGTTCAGTTACGTTTATTGCTTTATTATGAAAAAAATTAGTAAAACATTATACAGTATAGTTTGTATATTTTATGCTAACGCCAACTTCACCTTAACCCAAACCATTTAACCTAGCAAAAGTGATCAATTTTCCAGTAGCATGTGAATATAGCTACAATTTTTGCGCAACAAAGCCAGTACATGTCACGTTATTAAATAAAGTAACCGCTGATTAGACAGAATAGGCACGTGATAAACTAGCGATCCACTAAGACAGTGGACCTCACAAGGTCGCCAAACCAGTAACGGGTTAAGTCATTTCGTGTGGTAAACAGGTAAAAACTGTATATGACCGAAATAGACCGTAATATGTATGTTGGTCGTTTGGTTGGTGTTGTCAATGTTTTGCGTGACCAGTGATTGAGCCGTTTGACAGGCCAGACAAGAGGAGATAATGGAAATGATGCACTGGAACTACATACGTGGTGAACTAAAATCTGACACAAAAAAATAGTTGCACCATTTGAGAAAACGATACATGTGATTTCGGCATTTTGGCTACCAAGAGTACAGCAAGTTGTCGCAGAAGTCATGCCACTGAAATCAGTAAGTGGCGCATCTATTTCTTGTCAGACTTTAGTCCAAGTAACGCCAGCTTGTTGATATTTCAAAACAGGTGCTTGGACTCAACTGAGCAGAAGTAACTAGTGGGCTGATTTGTTGGCATTGTTCTCAACCAATGGACCGCCAAAGCATTGTGTGATTTTTGTCACTGTACGTTTCGCTGGCAGAATTACATCAAACCCTCCTTTCTTGTGTAACACAACTTTTAGGCTGGAATTCCAGAAGGATGATTAGCAATTGATATGTTAGCTGCTGTTTGTGTGCTGTTTGTTAATAAAATTGTAGCATTTTATTTTCGGGTGCAGCACATCAAGTTTTTCTTGGGCTGAAATTTTAATTGAGAATATGTTGAGAATGTAGGGATATCCCCTACTCGAGGCGGGTTTTACCGTATCCAAAATGTCGAAAGTATATGGAAAATATAACATCGGTTTCGTATATTCACGTCTGAGAACTCACGAAGTCGCACTTTTCAGCAGTTTCCAAAATATCAATATTTGTGAGTAAATTAGCGCCCTGCGCTGTGCATGTGCACTTTCGAGATAATAGAAAGGCTGCCAGATTTTTGCCTATCTGTACTAACTGGCGAACGTCGAAAATGATGACGTGTCGCGTGAGTAGAAACATATTTCAACATTTCGAAATTTCTCATCATATTCTAAATGTAGCGTTCAAATTTATTAATTAAAATTAATATCTAAATTATTTTTTATAATTTCTGAATTATAGTTGGACAAGAGGAGCTAGCCTGAGTTTGATTTGACGTGGAACCAAAATTTGGATATTACTTATGAGTGGCTTGGCTTGCCACTGTCATCGAATTATCTACGAAGCGGGGGGAGGCGCGTTCACACTCAAACAGGGGCTAGG
>JASANF010017808.1:0-10320 GCA_030248245.1 Trissonchulus sp. WLG1_4
CCTGCCCGAATTGTGAAAAAAATTTCCAAACCGTCTCCAATTGACCAGATTTGCCTTAAAAATTTCTAACTTTTTCTGGGTACTGCCGTCCTCAGACCCCTACAATTCTGTAGCTCAGTGGCCATTGCTTTTATGCTTCATAAAAGCATAAAATATACATGTGTATATGGGTGCATTATATTGGGCACTATTTATTAGCTCAGCACACTGTTTAGTGTATCGTTTCTAGCAAAGTCGTACTCAGAAGGTGGGGAGTGGGGACAGAGAGAACTCCCCCACCCGAATTGTTTCCCTTAAATTTTTACACAAGAGTCCCACCTTTGGTTTTCCTGGCCCAAAATTTCGGACACGCCTCCAGTTGCCCAAATTCGGCCTAAAAATTGAAAAAATCTCAAATTCTTTATTTTGCAAAAAAATAGAAAGCTTTTTGCTTTGAAATTGTACGTTCACTGAGAAACTAGTGAAATACCATATGGTGTCAAATAAATGCTGCCAGACACTAGACTACCAATATCTACCAATATTTTGAACCAATCACCATTCGTGAGCCAGACATCACACAATGGCCCGTATTCACATACTAACACTAACGCTTAAAGTTAGTGTTTACACTAAGTGTTAGCGCTTATAAGCGCTAAGTGTTATTCACATACTTAGTGTTTACTTAAGCGCTTAGCAAACACTAACGCTTAACTTAGCGTTTCAATTTTGTATTCACATACTTAAAAGTTAGTGTTTCGCTTAGAATTAAGCGCTTAAGGTGGTAGTGTCGCCAAAGCAGTTTTGCTGATAGGCTGCAAAATGAGAACTTTTTGCTTTGAAATTGTACGTTCACCGAGAAACTAGTGAAATGCCATACGGTGTCAAATAAATACTGCCAGACACTAGACTACCAATAGCTACCAATATTTTTAATCAATAACCATTTGTGAGCCAGACATCACAGAATAGAGACATAAAAGTTTAAAAAATTAAGCCAGATATCAGATTGGCCAGCTTGTGAAGTACATGTAATGTTTTGACGCACAATTTTTTGCCACAAATAGGAAAAATAAAAAATGAAGGTTCGTTTTTCTTTTGATTTCAAAATAAGTGTCTAAATTTTTCACAATTTATCATTAATGCTTAAAGTACTTCACAGTTTACGCACAATTTCACAGTTCAAACAGGCATTACTCCACAACCACTCAAGCAATTTGCACTAAATTTTGTGTGCATAAACTAAAGCATTTTTGCTTTTACTTGTGTAAAGAATCTAAACAAAAAGTTTTTTAATTGTGACGAAATTATCGAATGTGAATAGGTTTTTAAAACGTCATTTTTCCGACTTTGCCAGTGCACTGCTAACTGTATGCTGCATCAATTTTTCTGGAACTTGGCAAAAATATTTGACTTAAAACATATTTTTAGAATATATAAGAAACAATGACCTATCTTTCATTGAAAAAGTTTTATAGTCGCGCAAAATCGACTGCTTTCGCGACACTACCCTCTTAAGTTTAGGGACCTCGGGAGCTCCCTAAGCGCTAAGCGCTTAGTTAGTGGATGGTGTGGGGAAGGGGTAGGGAGAGTGGGGGAGGTTCTTGGCCACCATGGGAAGAAAGGACATGCAACTTAGGATATATTAGTGACATTTTCCGACCAATTCGATCCCTTTTGCTCGTTTAATCGCCAAAAATAAAAAATGCACTTTGTTGTCCAAATTCGTCTTTTTACATTTTTGAGTAGAGCATCTTAATCGAAGTAATTTTTCTTCAAGAACTTCTATTTGAAAATTTATATTTTTCACGATATGCCCCCTGAAACATGTAGAGCTGATTTTGCATTTCTCAGGAATCCACCTGCTGAAAACATTTTTTACAAATTTATAGTTCGAGAAAAATATATATTATAAGTTATTATTATAAGTTGCTAAACGCTAAGTTTAGTATAACACTAATTTTTAAGCGTTTATTTTGTGAATAACAGTTTAGTACAAATTAAGCGCTAACACTTAGCAAACGCTTAGCGTTAGTATGTGAATAACTCTTAGTATGTGAATACGGGCCAATAGATACATAAAAGTTCAAAAAATCAAGCCAGATATCAGATTGGCCAGCTTGTGAAGTACATGTAATGTTTTGACGCACAAATTTTTGCCACAAATAAAAAAAATGAAAAATAAAGGTTCGTTTTTCTTTTGATTTTAAAAAAAGTGTTTAAATTTTTCTCAATTTTTTGTGTGCATAAACTAGACCATGGCCCGTATTCACATACTAAGAGTTATTCACATACTAACGCTAAGCGTTTGCTAAGTGTTAGCGCTTAATTTGTACTAAACTGTTATTCACAAAATAAACGCTTAAAAATTAGTGTTATACTAAACTTAGCGTTTAGCAACTTTTGTGCTTAGTTTTGGCTTTGGCTTGAAGTGCGCTCCCTGCTTGATGTGGATCCGGAATTCGTTATTTATCCGCAATCCGCATTTCCATTTGGTATTTATAAATCCGATTATAGATTTATTTAAATTACTATTTCTTATTAATAATGTATATTTTTCTCGAACTATACATTTGTAAAAAATGTTTTCAGCAGGTGGATTCCTGAAAAATGCAAAATCAGCTCTGCATGTTTCAGGGGGCATATCATGAAAAATATAAATTTTCAAATAGAAGTTCTTGAAGAAAAATTACTTCGATTAAGATGCTCTACTCAAAAATGTAAAAAAACGAATTTGGACAACAAAGTGCATTTTTTATTTTTGGCGATTAAACGAGCAAAATGGATCGAATTGGTCGGAAAATGTTACTAATATATCCTAAATTGCATGCCCTTCCTTCCCATGGCGGCCAAGAACCTCCCCCACTCTCCCCACCCCTACCCCACACCATCCACTAACTAAGCGCTTAGCGCTTAGGGAGCTCCCGAGGTCCCTAAACTTAAGCGCTTAATTCTAAGCCAAACACTAAATTTTAAGTATGTGAATACAAAATTGAAACGCTAAGTTAAGCGTTAGTGTTTGCTAAGCGCTTAAATAAACACTAAGTATGTGAATAACACTTAGCGCTTATAAGCGCTAACACTAAGTGTAAACACTAAGTTTAAGCGTTACACTTAGTATGTGAATACGGGCCCATATGTGCTTTTTGTCCTTGTAAGTAATCTGAACTGAAAGATTGATAAATGTGACGAAAACATGGAATGTGAATAGGTTTTCAAAACGGCATTTTTTCGACTTTGCGACTGCAATGCTAACTGTATGCGGCATCAATTTTGCTGAAACTTGGCAAAAATATTTGCATTGAAATATATTTTCAGAATATGTAAAAAACAATGACCTATCTTTCACTGAAAAAGTTATATAGTCGCGCAAAATTGACTGCTTTCGCGACACTAATCACTTAAGGTGGTAGTGTCGCCAAAGCAATTTTGCTCATAGGCTGCAAAATGAGAACTTTTTGCTTTGAAATTGTACGTTCACGGAGAAACTAGTGAAATGCCATATGGTGTCAAATAAATATTGCCAGACAATAGACTACCAAAGTACCAATATCTATCAATATTTTTAACCAATCACCATCTGTGAGCCAGACATCACACAATAGAGACATAAAAGTTCAAAAAATGAAGCCAGATATCAGATTGGTCAGCTTGTGAAGTACATGTAATGTTTTGACGCGCAACTTTTTGCCACAATTAAGAAAAATGCAAAATAAAGGTTCGTTTTTCTTTTGATTTCAAAATAAGTGTCTAAATTGTTTACAATTTAGCAGTATTGCTGTGAGTACGTTACAGGTTACGCACAGTTTCACAGTTCAAACAGGCATTACTCCACAACCACTCAAGCAATTTGCACTAAATTTTGTATGCATAAACTAGAGCATATGTGCTTTTACTTTGTGTGAAGAATCTAAACAAAAAGTTTTTTAATTGTGACGAAATTATCGAATGTGAATAGGTTTTCAAAACGTCATTTTTCCTACTTTGCGACTTCACTGCTAACTGTATGCTGCATCAATTTTAATGAAACTTGGCAAAACCATTTGCCGTAAAACAAATTTTTAGAATATATAAAGAGCCATGACCTATTTTTTACTGAAAAAGTTTTATAGTCGCGTAAATTCGACTGCTTTCGCGACACTACCCCCTTAAGTAGAATAATATAATATCTTACCTAAATGTATGCCATGCATTGAAACTTAACCTTTGATTTTGTTTCCAGTACAAGCGGCTAAAGAAATGTGCTTTCCAAAATGTTAGGATTTTTACAAAAAGTTTGCGCCACAGCTCTGAATCATAGTATCATACGAATATCTGTTGGGGCTGAAAGTTCGTAAGAATTTACATAGAAATTGCAGATACCTCGAAAACGCAACTACCACCTTAACCCGAGTAAGGGGTGAGCCACCGTCGCTCAGCTCAACAAGGGGGGGGGCTGAGAGTCTGAGACCCCCATGCCAATACGCCAGGTTAAATTTTATGAAATATCTTGCGAGTGAGTGCACTAGAAATTGCAGAAACCTCGAAAACGAAACTACCACCCTAACCCCAGTAAGGGGTAAGCCACCGTCGCTCAGATCAAAGGGGGGGCTGAGAGTCTGAGACCCCCACGCCAATACGCCAAGTTAAATTTTATGGAATATCTTGCGAGTGAGTGCACTCAAAGTAATAAAATAATAAAATTAAAACATCGCTCTGAAATGTGGGTTTTGGCCATTATTTTAAAAACTGGCAAGAATAAACGAACAAAAGTTATTCAGAAGTAAATTTTCTTCAATTTGATAACATGAAAAAATTTTGTGATTTTATTGAGTTTTTTCAGCAAAAAAAATAAATATTCGAAGAAACAGGTTGTGCGATTACCCGTATGTAATGATTTTGGAAGATTGAAAAACACTAGCAGCAGTGTTTTACTTGAATATACTTAAAAAATATTCGGCGTCTTATTGAGTGTGGTGTAATTTTTTTGTAAAATAAGACCGTATTTTTACATGAAGCTGTGCAGTGCGTGTGAAACAGTGCGTGTGAACACAAAAGCAAATTTTCGGCTTTCGATTTTTTAAAACTGGCTTAACGAGGAAAATAAGAATTTGGCAAATAAATGCATCTTGTTGTCTTCGAGCTGCCGCCAAAGTTGATTTTGAGCAAATCGATAGTATTTAAAAAATTTAATTAAATTTAAGTTTTTCAAAAATCGTGATTTCAGTGTTTTTTAACATATCAATCATATTCATCAAAAATCACATTTTGCGACCGCTCTATTGTCACGTTGCTCGTGACAAGCAAAATGAGTTATCGGTTGTGCAACAGCTGTTTAGCTGTAAAGAGCAATCGCCAGCTAAAATTCCACTCTCGTTTGGTCTGCAGTGAATGCTACTTGGTATCAATCAACTTCATATTTTGTGTTTGGGCATACTTTTACACCAGCTTGCAATCACACATCTAAAATTGGCCCCAGATTGCAGATTGCCATTTTTAGAAAAGTCATATTACAAGAGCCAAGAGCGCCACCTCAAACTAAATTTGCCTTACACTCAGCCTACATAGGCCGGATATTTAGACTTAAACCAGGTCGACTAAAACAACTGTAACTGTATTAATAAAAAATGTTTTGCGAGTCTTTGCTGTTTTTTGAAACTTACACTAGCAGACAAGCGTTTCCAGATATTACGGAGTTTCTACTATCTAGCACGTCTGTGGGTTAAGAAATTGAAGGCTGAAGCTCAGCCAAAAGTTTAATTTTGACTGTTCAAAGTTCTACGTGTGGGAAAACCTTTCTCGACCAGGGGATCACACCTGGAATACAACACATTAACTTTAGCTGCGAAACAAGATAATGCACTTTTCTAGTCCAAATATTAATAAAAAAACCTTAGCCATATTATTGGCTTTAGTCATTGTTTGAGAATACGACTTGCCTTCAGCTTACCTATGCATAAAGTTAGCCTATGTAACTTTACCTGCAGGTAATGCTGAGAATACGGCCCCATATCGCACCTGTTGTCATGGTGATGTTCAAAATTGTGGCAAATAAATTTAAGGCAGATACCACGGCAGCAGGGCTGGTGAACAACGCACTATTTTTTGATGCATTTTCATCGTTTTTCGGCAACGTTGCTACGAAAGGGGCTGAAAGTCTGGCAAGTAAGATCCAGTTTTTGGACTTCAAGAAAACTTCAACCAGACCCCCTTCACAGTAGCCAAAATAAAATTAGCCTCGCAGACACTCGAGGCACTGGGCACTACAAAAGAAGAGGCTAGGCAACGAATATGCCTAGTTATCTTGAGTTTTTTGTTTCAAGGCAGTAGCCCCAATTCAGTTGAGTCATTCCTGGCTCAGCGGGTCCTTGGTTTTCAAGACAGTGTCAGCTTGGACAATGAACAACTTCTGCTTTCACTAGGAAGGGTGCAGGCAGATTCTGTTATAACCATCTCGTATGCCGCTATTTAGTGGCGTAAAGTAGACAAACAATCCGAATATGTGCCTGCAGGTACAGCTGTAGGAATCAGCGTTCTGACGCCGAGAGTAAATTCAGCTTTTATTCCTTAGCCATCTTATTGGCTTTAGTCATTGTTTGAGAATACGCCTTTAACTTCGCCTTACCTATGCATAAAGTCAGCCTATGTAACTTTACCTGCAGGTAATTCTGAGAATACGGCCCCATATCGCTTCTGTTGTTACGCTGATGTTCAAGATTGTGGCAAATAAATTTAAGGCAGATATCACGGCAGCAGGGCTATTTTTTGATGCATTTTCATCGTTTTTCGGCGACGTTGCTGCGAAAGGGGCTGAAAGTCTGGCAAGTAAAATCCCGTTTTTGGACATCAAGAAAACTTCCATCAGACCCCCCTCCACAGTAGCCAAACCGAAATTGGGCTCGCAGACACTCGAGGCACTGGGCACTACAAAGAAAGAGGCTAGGCAACAAATATGCCTAGTTATCTTGAGTTTCTTGTTTCAAAGCAGTAGCCCCAATTCAGTTCAGTCATTCCTGGCTCAGCACGTCCTTGGTTTTTAAGACAGTGTCAGCTTGGACAATGAACGACTTCTGTTTTCACTAAGAAAGGTGCAGGCAGATCCTGCTATAAATAGCGCGTATGCCGCTATTCAGTCGCCATTTCGCATGTTCAGTGGGATCTGCGAGTCAGACGAAAAGTTGCCCTCATTCAGTCAACTATTGTTGATAATGGCGATAAGCTGAAAGGCGATAGGCGATAGGCAGTAGGCTCTGTAATCCTGAGGACTACTCAGTATTCCTTCGAGGCATTGTTATAGAACGGACACTCAGGAAAGCGCATGTTGAACTGCTCCTTCCTAAGTCCTTTGCTAACAAAAAGTAACCGCACGAGTTTCATGGGATGCAGGAAGAACCTAAAGACATCGTAGCGTAAGCACACTTATTTTCTTTAGCGGAAACAATTGTCGTGAGCGAGCCTGATTTCAATATCCATCAGTGCCAACGACGAGCTTTGGTTGCCGATTCAAAAATGCTGCTGCCTGACTATTTCTCATCTGTTCTTAGAAATAACAGCCAAGCCGAGGATCAGGATACGTATGTGGGAAAACCATTAGCAGAATCAGTGTTGGCAAGCTGTCTGAATGATGGCCAGCTTTTGTCGGTAAAAAATGCCATCCAACTTGACAATTATTCGAGGTCCACTAGGTAGTGTTTGTGACCGGCTGGTATTTTCTGCCGGCTAAAAACACCGGCCGACCAGCCACATTCAACCGACTGACAAAATTAGGCCGGAATAACAATCCGGCAGGCTAAAGTTACGCCAAAATGACACTCTGGACTTGGTTTTGTTCAAAAATTTGGCCGCGCCGGCCGGCCGGCCGGTCACAGCCGGAATGGCGCCGGCCGGCCGGCCGACAGCCGGCCGGAGCCGGCTGGCGGCTTACGCGGCCGGTCACAAACACTACCACTAGGCACGGGCAAGACTACTACGGCTTCCCCGATTGTTCATCAATTGTTCAATTAGTAGGCAAAAATACAAGTCTGTGCATCTGCTAATACAACTGTTGACGCTATCACGGCAAAGCTAATGCCTATAGCACACCAACTGTGAATTCAAATGTGCCGCTTGTATCCCGATTCCGTTAATCCGTATACTCAGGATCAATTCAAATCTGTAGCAGCGTGTACTCTAACCTTGAGCACAAGTGGTGTTGAAACAACATAGGCAATTCTTGAGCAATGAACTTATAGAGAAGCAACTACAAAAATATTGTCGAAAAATAGAACGACTTAAACGGCGCGTCCTAAAAAGTCAAGCATTATTTGTTGCACAGCAAACAGTTCTGGGACACGTCTGATGCAACTATCTAAGCTAAAATGCGACATGCTTCTGATTGCAAATCTGCCCAAATAACCGTTGCGGAAGCATTAGTTCCGATGGTGCTGTACAAACCAGTCAAAGTCGTAATTGTTGGCGAACATAAGCAATTACGCTTAACAGTTCTAAGCAGTGAAGCGCGAAGAGGCGGACTGCAAATCTCTATTATGGAACAATTGATTCAACATGCAAAAAGGCATCTCTACTTACTCAACAATATAGAATGCCACCAATTATTTCTGGGTTTAGCAACAATAAATTCTACAATGAGAAGCTGCAAGTTGTGCTATGTGTTTGTTTGTTTGTTTGTTTGTTTGTTTGTTTGTTTGTTTGTTTGTTTGTTTGTTTATTAACTTCAAGCATAGATACATAACATAAAATCCATAAACTGGACACATTATGTAATGTTGATACTACCAAGATAAACCTAACAAGTAGGCCCCACAAGGGGCAAGGTTCCTTCTCCGGTGTCTACCTTTCAGGTTTAAATGAATTGGTTCTATTCCATACTTACTCTTAGCTATACCTACTTCGTATCTTACCCTACTTCATAACTAGCTTATTCTTACTTAATCTAAACACCTAGTACGTACAAAAAAAGTGCTGCAGGATGTTAAGCATCTCGCTGCAAGAGCCATTTGGCTCAAAAGTGACACTTTGATCTGGGCCCGATTTATCGAAACAAAATGTTCGTCATCGAAAATGTTTGTCATCAAAAGTTCGTCATCGAAAATGTTGGTCATCGAAAATGTTCGTCATCAAAAATATTTGTCATCGAAAAACCAAATGTTCGTCATGGAAAATACATGTTTGTTATTAAAAAGACAAATGCTCGTCATCGAAAATGTTCGTCATCAAAAATTTTGGATTGATCGAAACATTTTCGATGATGAAAATTTGTTTTTTCAACAGTGATTTATCAAAAGACAATTGTTCGTCATCGAAAGTTCGTCATCAAAAAATGTTCGTCATCGAGAAATTTTTCGATGACGAGCTTTGGCCTTTTAGAACATTATTATGTTCTAAATGACAACAGCTCGTCATCGAAATTTTTTTCGATGACGAACATTTAAGCGGAGCTCGGTACCTCCGTTGAAAATTTCAACTGCGAACATCTTTCGGTACATAAGCAGTAGGCAGTAATTTTAATATTAAGATAAATAGCCAACCTTTTTATTATTAATTAAATATTAATATAAATAGCGCAGCTCATTTATTTTTAATATTAATATTAATAAAATAATTAAAATTAAAAGTATTTTTAATAACAATTTTTAATATTAATTATTAAAATAACAGTACTGCCGTATGGACATTGGGACCAACTGAACGGCAGAACGGCTGTTCAGTTCATACCTTCGCCCATACAGCCGTCTGCCACTTTGCCCATCAGCCATATGTCCGTTCATCTATATATACTACACCGCACTATTTCACTGCTCTAAACTATGAATCGCACCTTAGGTCCAAGCTATGCGCGTTTGCCTTAAAAAGTTAGACTTGATTATATACAAAACTGATTATATATACAGGCTTTGTCCGTATGCCCTACTGAAGTATGAATCGACCCTAATAACTGTTAACTAAATAACTGATATCTGTGACCATATCTGCAAAGAGAATGGGCTGGCCGTTTCAAACATTTGGTTCAGGCGCACTTAATTTTTAAGATCGTTTCATACTTGTCCTTAAGAACACAGAGTGACAAGGACTAGGGCAAATTTCGGTCAGCTGCTGTGAAGACTTAACGGAAGCGTTTTAGCTAATTTTTGTATTCGGTCTGGAAGTGACGTCAAATATCTTCATGCCAAAAATCGGTGTATTTGGCCAGGTAATCTTGGAGTTGCTCAAGGACAAAATGATAGGGACAAGCACAAGGGCGAGTATGCTCAACCGAGCTTTGTGAAATCATGACCAGCTTTTCAGATTTTCTGAGATCAAATTAGTTCTCTTTCGGCAAAATGATTTACGTAAATTTTTTTAAAACTTTGTTTAATGTAGCAA